>DWAN01001155.1:0-18866 GCA_018230445.1 Heliconius hewitsoni
TCTTTTAGAAATAAGCCCACCTTTGCTAACTAACCTTTTAATTTTTGTATTTTTTCATCACTCATTCTTTGGACGTGCCCAAACCGGGGAGTTCGTATTTTCCCCCATTTCGTATTTTCTATGTATTTGTATGGAAGTTAGACTCATAGATATGGGTTAGAACTATTGAATATGAATAGTAAATATAATTGTTGGTATTATTTAAATAAGTTATTTTTATTAAATTCGAATGTATTTCTATGCAACGTTATGTATATATAAATAAAAATTGTTAATCCTAACAAGTCAGAGAGTTCCCAGCTTAGTCTTAGTAACTTTACTTTTATAAAAGGCAAAATATAGGCGTTTTCTTAGTTAAAACTTTAATTATTCATAAGCCTACATGTATTTCGGCATTCAGTATTTTTTATTGACTTATTTTTTTTATTATTTGGAACTTTAAGTAAACTTTATTGAAGACTGAATAATTTATCTGTATTTTATACCTTAAAATTATCTGTGTTTGGTTTTTGTTTGTGGCCAGTACCGGTAAAAATGTTCCAAAATTTATCGAAAATAAAAAAATTCAAAATACTGATCAGTAATTGATTAGTTACAAAAAGGTTGCATTTGAGAAAATGAAATATTTATTGTTTTCAATATTTTTTTGCATTTGGTTGGTTGGCATTAAGCAGCACTTCTTAAATTAGCTTTAAAAAATGTATATATAATTTTTCAATTCTAGATTTCTTCTCTTTCTTTTTCTTCTTGAACATTACAGTTTGCGAGAATTAAATAGAAATATTTTTGCTAGTATGCCATTAGGCATACTAACGAAAATATTTTTATTTACTATAATTAGTAAATAAAAATATTTTCGTTAGTACGACTGTTATTTAGAAAATAGTACATATATTTTTTTTTTCGCTAATTTAATTTGAAAATAACGTCTTTTATAGAATTGAAATTTTAATAGCTTGTCGAGTCAAAATTGAAATGTTTTAAAATATCAATAACACTCTTATTGTTGCTTGCACAAGTATATTCAATAAATATTTTAAAGCGTTGACGCTTGTTTCATTTTTAAGTATTAAAATTCTAGAAAAATGTTATACGTTTGTATAAAAATTGCACACCGTCATGAAAAATGACACCATGAAATTAGCTACAAACAACGATTTTTTTAAATATTATTAAAGTAGGTAATAATACGTTTTGGTAAAATTCTTTTAATGTATTAAAATATAATAGATAGCGCGAAGGATGACATTTTTTGAAAGATTTTTACCTGGTTACGCCAAAGAAGTATTACTTACAACGTGCGTACATAGGTAAATGACAACAATCATTGTTTTTTTTTATTTAAACCTAATTTCCGTTATAATGTTATACTAGACTAGTCAGATATTTGGTTTTCCCGATTATTAGGCTATCGTGGCGCAGCGGCACAACGTCTGACTGTCTGACGAAACCGTGGCAGTTTCGACTCCCACTTGATGTAATAATATTTCAATTTCTTCCTTCCGATAACAATACAAAGCGCAGCGTTAAATTCCATGTCTCAAATCGCAATATCTCAACAATTTTGCGGTGCATGGAGAATGAAGTATGTTAACACTCGGTACACTCTGCATAGCATGTTATACGGGAAAAAGTGAGCCGTGAAATTAAATAAAACAACTTTTTTGAATTTCCTTTAATAATTATTTTTAAGAAATGTTAAATATTAAGAAGTCTTAATAAAATGTTTTAACAATAACACTAAGTCCGACACCGAACAGAAAGGAAAATCAATAAATTTAATACTGTTTGTTTTTAAAATAAATAATTGTATCTCTAAATTAAAAAATTTAGAATAATGAAAAATATTAATTTAAAAGATCAATTCCTAAGACAATATTAAAATTAGGGATTTTATTTTTTTTAAACATTAACATTTAAATAAGTACGAAAAATATATCTTGACATATTTTTTGACCAATTTTAATTCAAATCGAACTTGGGAATTTCGGAGGTTTTTTTTATAGAACATGTATAGTAGGAATGAGGAATAAATGCATTTACAACTTGTTTATTAGAATTATTTGTTAAATAAAAGCTATTGTATATTTAAAAGTATTATATGTTTAAACATACGACAGCTAACTTTCAATGAGGGAATAACAATCCTGTAAATATAATCGTATAATAATATTTCAATAACATTATATTTAATCTTATTTATTTGTAACATCATTATTCATCCATTTTGTCGGGCGGCGCAGGCGCAGGTTCCGTGGGCTGTAGCGTTATGGATGCGGTTTGCTCTGTTGCCTCCTAAACATATAAAAAGAGAGAAAATATAAATGATTTGTGTCTAAATAAGCTTTGTTTATGACAAGACAGGAGCGCCTTGTCTCTTAGTAAGACTTACCTCACTAATATTCTTAAATATAAATAAAATCAAAGCGTCTGTCTATGATTTCAATTTGTCACAGATTCCTTTCCCTCCTTTATAACCAGCTTAACATGTCCACCTAAACTGTAATTTACTGTCACAGATAGTCTACCCAAGCGACGATCGCAGTATTTGCGGAAGCACTCTTGCTTTTGCAGCATGCAGCATGCAACTACATGCACTAACATACATATAGTATATTATCGAAAGTAAATTCATAGTTTGTCATTGTTTTGGTAAAGCGGGTGTCAAAATTGTCATAATATATTAAAATGTAACTGATCGCTGTCTGCAAATGGAAGATATGTGAGAAAAGCTATTATTGGGGGCATTTCTCAACATAATAAAATCTAATACCTTGTTGGTTTTTCTGTTTGTGCACGGTAATCTCAGAAACGGCTTAACCGATTTCCATTGTTATCAAAATAAAGAAAGATATATAACTTCTTCGAGCGGGTCACTAATCTTAAATATTATTTTTCGACATTTACCTGTACTTCAGTAGAAGTAATATGTTGATGTTTCTTGTGTTTCCTCTCGACATGTCCGAAACAATGCTCGCACTCGTCGTCGCTCTCCTCCGAGTCCGACTCGTCGAAACGATGAGGTTTTTCATATATACAGCAACCTTCAAAAGCAACATAAAAATGATTAGTACCTAGCTAAAATATATGAAGCAGCAAAAGCAGTCTTAACTCTGAACATTAAATAATATACAATGCCTTTTTACCAAGTCCCTAGGGGCCTACCCTACTTGTGCGGGATAGTATGAAGCTAAAAAAATGAACAATAATACAACAATATTCTATTTCTTTAGCCTTTTTAAATAAATTATCATATCAAAGCTGCTATTGCACATATATTTTTAATTTATTGCTTTGCCATTTTTTTGGGTGTAAATACAATAAATAGTAATTATTATACTTACATTTAGATTTCTTCTTGTTCATATTCTCATTGTCCACGGTGTCCTCCGTCCAGAACACCTTCTTCCTCTGCTGCGCGCGCGTCGGCCGCGACAGCGTTATTACGACGCGTTCCGCCGATGCCTGTTTAGTATTTATATTTTAATATAATATACAGGGCGCGATCGACGGATCAACGATTGTCTATGAGTAGAGGACCTTAACATCTACCTACTCAACCCCATGTATCTTCAGCGATTTTCAGTGGTTCAGCAGATATTTGAGATTTTGATGATCATAACAAACTATTGGGTTTGTTTATTTTCTTTTTAGTTTTATGCAGTCGGGGTTTTTGTTTTTACAAACATTATTTGATTTTTCACTTTTTATTAGGTTTTTTTATGGTAATGATAATTATGATATACCTTTATGAAATCCTCGTATTGAGCTCTTAAATTTGATACCCAAATTGTGATATTCGCAAAAAATTTTTTTTTCATTAAGTCGAATGACGTCCCAAAGCCGCCATGATTGTTTTTTTAACGTCACCTATCTAAGACCACTTGGGCTGCTAATACGAATCTATCGATACCTCAAATATGTAAATCCGTTCAGCGGTTCTGGAGATATGAGGTAATAAAGAATATTACATACATACAAGATACGCGTGAAAAACATAACCCTTCCTTAGCAGTCGGGAAAAAAGACATGGCCGTTTCTAGCCGACGACCGATGGTACTTCCGGTTGACCTAGAATTATGAAATTTGGCAGCTAGCATCTACAGCTAGTACTAGTTCGAAAAAATATCTGAAAACTTTACATTTGTGGTTAAATCCTAAAAAATAATGGCCTTAAAAAGGGA
Source organism: Heliconius hewitsoni (assembly GCA_018230445.1). NCBI lineage: Eukaryota > Metazoa > Arthropoda > Insecta > Lepidoptera > Nymphalidae > Heliconius > Heliconius hewitsoni. Next base: position 4,185 of record DWAN01001155.1, read on the forward strand.
GCAAACTTTGGTATTAAAGCCGCTAGTGCAAGTGAGGAATCAAATAAAAGGTTCTCCGGGATTTTTTATTTGACAAAAACATTGAGACTTACGAGTGAAAGTAAGTAAGCGAACATTTCGAGAACATGTTAAATTAAAATCGAAGTGTCATAAGACTAGGTTTCCTCTGCTTGTTTATTTACAGGTCATTAATCTATAATGCCATCCTTCATTTGTAAGAGCAAATAGAAAGAAAGGGCATCTTACAGTCTAGTAGCTATTTATGCAGCAATATCCAAGATAAGATAAGAGGTCAGTTGTAGTGCATAGACTCAAGCGTACGACAGTAAACGCGACAGGTAGAGTGAGGGTTTGAATGTTTAATATTTTCATAGTTATATAGAAAAAAAAACGCGTATTTCGACACTATAAATGGAATGCGGAAAGGCGTATTGCTGCCGGTAACAGGGTTAAGCGCGTATGGCCGCACACAATGCAGTTTAACGCTGTTATACAACAACGAAACGTGGGTGTTACAGAAGAAAAATGAATGCTATGGAGATGCGATCTTCTCATAGTCAGCTTAGCTGATAGAAAAGTGAGCAGGAAGGTCATGTAAATAGCATGAAGACGCCCCCGACGGCATGGATGAAGACGATAATGACAGTGACAGTGGACGAGGCGAAAGATGTAAGCAGAGACTTTAGAGTTTGGCGCTCCGTTCTCCCTGACTACCCCGCTAGGGATAGAACGTGAAGCTAGTATATAAAAGATATGAATTCTGAAAAATAAAAGCCTTAAAAGTGAAGCAAAATTTAGTATTAAAGCCGCTAGTTCAAAGTGAGGTACGAGATGAAAGACCTTCAATTTTTGTAAGATACCCTCGGCGGGCGATCCCGACTCACGCTTGTCCGGTTTTATTTACTTAAGAAAATCTAACAAAATTAGGAAATGGTAAAGATAAAGTAGTATAATTCTGGTAAAGATAAAGTAGCTTTTATTCGTAAAAGAAAGTTTAGATATGTCTCTTTTTTCTTGAAATAAAAGATGCCAATAATTTATGTCTTTTCGTTTGTCTGTTTGTTTCTTCAGAATTAGCTTAACCGATTTATTTATTTTGACAAGCTTCTCTTAACATTTAGTATTTATTTTATTTAAATTAGTAAAAAAGGTAATAAATGTTATTCCAACACTGTAGGTAGTTTAAATTAGGAAGTAAATAAATTATATTGTAGTTCAAGCGGGCCGAACCACGAATGCATCGCGCATTAAATAAGTTGAATTTAAAAAATAACTTACAGTATCGTTTCGTTCGACGTATAACTTTTATCAACATTAAAGTATAAAAAAATAAGATGAAACAATTTTTACAATAATCATTGTTTTGTTTCTGATTAATTTCAGATAAAAAATATCGTGGGAGATAAATAAAAGAAAACACTTGTGATGTATAAACATTTGTTTAAAAAAATATTATATACAGTATATAATATAAGATAAGATAAGAATACACATAAAATAAAACTTAAAACACTTAGATATAAAAAAAAAATATCGTATAGTAAGGTAGACAGGGGGAATCTAGTGTTCGGACAGTGGATTCCCCAGGCGCCGCCCAATATTCGATATATTATGTGTTGAGTGACGTAACTCAATGCCGCGCTTTGTGGCACTCCAAGTGGAAACCAGTCCCACAACCGTCGTGTTTATACTCAAAATTACAAAAACTATTTAATAATCTTTTTTTCATATAACCCATTTATTTTAGCTTCGTGATAGCCCAAAAAGTTTAATAATATATCTTTAGTATGTTCTCCTAACAAAGGCGGAGGTGTCCTTACTTTATTTCCTCCTTCGGAATACAAAGTCGGAGGTCCGACCATCCTAACTTTTCCCGCAACCTCATGAGTCAATTCCTTGACTAGTTCAATATCCCTCACATGCTCATCATCAAAAACTTCTCTCATAGTATTAACTGGGCCGTTGGGAAAAGTAGCATTTTTGAAAATCGCAGCCCACTCCTTTTTAGTCTTAGTAATTATTATTTCATTTATAATTTTAATAATCTCATCCCGGTGCTTAACTCTGGAAGCATTATCTTTGAACCTTTCATCTTTTATTAAATCTTCTCTATTAATAAGAGTACAAAAATCCACAAATTGAGCGTTAGAACCTGTACCAATGACAATATATCCATCTTTAGTTTTAAATGCTTGGTAGGGAACCAAATTAGCATGTGCCGTACCCCATTTCTGAGCTTCTATCCCACTATTCAAATAGCTATTAGCTATGTTAATCATACTAGATATTTGCGTAGAGAGGAGGTTACAATCTATTTTTTGCCCATGTCCAGTCTTATCTCTATAGTATAGAGCAGTCATGATTGCTCCGAATGCATGTAGACCAGTGGTTACATCAGTTATTGCGACTCCTGCTTTTACGGGATTACCATTTCTTTCACCTGTTGAATTTAAAAATCCACCCATTGCTGCTGCAATGACGTCATACCTTAAAATGAAATAATTTGTTTTTTTAAATAGTAGGAGAAAAAATTATAAATTGAATTGTGCAAAAATTTTAAAAAATCCCTATAGGAATTCTAAAATTAAAAATATCTTGCAACAATTGCATAAGAATTTTGACATAGCATAATAAAAATGTATGGATTAGGGCTTAAGGTCCTAAGGCAGTTTCCAAAAGGAGATTTAATTCTCACAACATTCAAATTTTTGTACATTTTCTAAAAACATTTTTCTATCAGTAATGCGGAGAAATACTTTAAAAACTGTAAGAATATATATGTATTTATATTTATTACAAACTATTTAGTTTTATAATAGTAACATACCCAGGCTTTCTAGCATAAGGTCCATTTGGTCCAAAGCCAGTTATAGCACAATATATTATTTTAGGATTTATTTTGCTTAACTTATTATAACCAACCTCAAGTTCATCTAATTTCCCTGGGAGGAAATTTTCTATAACTACATCACATTTTCTTGCTAGATCATATAATATTTGTTTACCTAAAGAAAAAAATATATAAAATTTTTAGAATTTTAAATATTATTTAAAGACTGGTGTAGACTGTTGAGTGTTTTAACCAAAGGTTTTCTTTACCTACCCTAATTTGTAGGAAAAAGCAAACAAACTTTCAAACAGTTTTAGTCAAATCACAGACGCAAAAATTCTATTAAACACATATTAAAAAATAATAAATAACTTACCTTCTAAACTTTTTAAATCAATGCAAATACTCTTCTTATTTCTGTTAATGGCCAAAAAATAAACAGAATCATTTGTGCCTTCAATGAAAGGTGGACCCCACTTTCTAGATTCATCCCCATCCAAGCTTTCTATTTTAATAATATTTGCACCTAAGTCTCCTAAAGTCATTGTGCAAAAAGGTCCCGCAACTACTCTTGTTAAATCAATAACATTGACATCACTGAGTAAACCATCACATTTAGTGGAATAGTTTAGTTTTACACATTTCGGGATCATAAAATAACATTTTGATAGATTTAAAATTTTTGTTAAAGACCGTTCTAAGACATTCATTGTGAATATCGCGAATATGCCGAGCGTAATGTGGATCGCGGTAGATTGTTTTATTATCTCTTATAAAATACATGTATGACCGTATATTACCTAGTTAAATAAAGTTGATATCTGATAAGGTTGTTTTTCTATTTACCTCTTGTAGTTGGGGCGGCACTGTTGTCACTGCAGTACTTGTAGAAGCCATATCCTCAGCTCTCAAAATCCTTTGCCTATCGCCCATCAAAGTGATTTTATTTATTGCTTTTTTCACATTATACTCTTACGCCGTAAATATCTTACTTACATCAATTTTAATGACGTAAATAGCACCATTTGCTTTATCACAAACAGTCTTATTAGCAGAACGCCGCGATAATTGCGAAAATTGATATTTTATTTCATAACAAATGTCATGAATGTCAATTTGACAGTGACTCGCGTGTAGAAATAGTAAATATATTTCGTTTTAAAACCAACTGGTTTTAAATTAAATAATCTTTTTAATAAGTTTTAATTGAATTGGATTTTAAAGGTGTAATAAAAACTTTTCTAATTTCAATAAACTTTTACGCTTATTTTAAATGATATTCAATTATAATACGTGAATGTTACATACGTATTAAAAATAATTAAAGTGATAACATAAACGAATTGTTACACAAGTAAACGATATTGGATAATGATTTCTGAAATATAAGTTAAAAGAAAAATACATACAGTCTATTAACAAGAATGTCTGTTGCTAAAAAATATTAGTAAAAAAACTGGACGATATTATTGAAAATAATATTATCCTTTTAAAGTAGATACGTTTGGTTTACGTAAAAAAAAACCTATTCAGTTTGTTAAATCTAAAAAAGACATTCCATCTTATAAATAAACATCTTATGAGAACCAATCAACGTAAAATCGACTGTTTGTGGGTTTAATCCCCACTCGAGGAAATGAAATCGACATGTAATGCCTCAGAATTCGGTAAAAAATGGGGGAAGGAGCGTCTTAACACTAGGTTTCGTCTGCTAACTCTGCTGTATGCGGGACACAACGTGAAACTTATTTAATGTTTATGTTTCAGTTAATAAAGATATCTAATATGTTTCTATAATACTTATTGTAAACATGTACATGCAAATTTTTATTCAAATCAGTCGTTTGACTGATTTGAATAAAGTATTTGAATATAATATGAGCAAACACGCTTTTGTTCACACAGAAAATCCAGGGTCAAAAACATCTAATGTGAAGTAAATGTGAAGACCTGAATAAATACCACATTGAAGGTATTGAATATGTAAATACAAAAAAAAACTTAATCGAAGATTTGTAAGAAGTAACAATAGTCATTGTCCGATCTGATAATTTGGTATGCCGGGCCCGTTCAATGCTTTATAAAATTAAATAGCAGTAAGAGAGGTAAGGGAAGATCTCGCTTGACCTTCGAAAACACTGTATCAAAGATAGTGGAAGCGTTTGGCGCTCCGTCCTCTCTGAATACTCCGCTAGGGATGGAGCGTGAACTTAAGCTAAATAGAGCTGATTATATATGCAGCCAATAAAATATGCCTACATATATAATATTGCAAAAATTATGCACCAGTTCGTAAGATAGTGAAATAACTTTGCGAACAGATTTAGTTTTATTTTATTTAAATATGATTGGTGAGTCATGATTGTATAAACATGTTAAACCGTTCTAGACAAGAGACTTTATTGAGTTGTAACATATCCTATAAATATTGTGTATTTTAGTTTATTTCAATAAATTTAATAAGAATTTATTTATAAATATAAGGCCGTCGAGGCGCAAGGGCAGAAGTTTGTGACTGCAACGCGACGATTGTAGGTTCGATTCCCCCTTGGAAATGAAGGGAATGAATTATTATTTATTAATATTTTCATTTCTCCAATCTGCTACCAAGGAAAAAGGACGGCGTTGAGTTCCGCCACTCAACACGCGATGTCTCAAACCTCGAAAATTCAACATTCATTTTGTGCGTTTCAAATGGAGTGTCTTAACACTAAGTTCTCCTGCCTACCCTGATATATGCAAAAGGTGACGTTGAGTTCCGCTACTTTACACGAAATGTCCCGAAAATAAGCCTAATAAATTAAAGCTTAAATAAAATTCTGAATTTGAACCCACGACCGTCCCAGTGTAGACAATCTTACTGTGAAAGAACGGCCACAATGTATAAAATATTCTAAATACTTATAATATTTAAATAAATATAATTTATATCATACTTAAAAGGGCTGTTATGGATTAAAACTGGACGCTTTTTAACAAATTTATTAGAGTTTATAAATGTAACGTCCTCGGTCATTTCGTAAATTGGGGTCACGAATGTATAATAAAGGGCAATATAATACAATTGGATTATTGAGAATTATGTTTTAATTAGTAAAATAAATAAATAATAAATCATTTTCAAGCTGTATCCCACACACAGCAAAGAAGGCAGAGGGAACCTAGTGTTAAGAAACTCCGTTCCCCACTTTCCGCCTAATTCTGGAGGCGTTTGCGTGTTGAGTGGCAGAAATCAACGCCGCGCTTTGCTTCGACACTAGAGCGAAGAAATGAAAATATAAATTTAAATAAATATATCTTTTCCTCGAGTGGGATCGAACCCACAACCAGCCGCGACTGACGTAAATTTAACAAATAACAAATTCAGTCTTAATTAGTATTTAGTAAATATCATGTTTATAAAATATGCTAAATATATTGTCTTCCGCCTTCACCCCCACTCAACACGCAATGCCTCCAGAATTCGTCGTATGCTGGATTAATAATTTATATTGTAACTAATGAAATTATTAGTATATACAGTCAGTTTTCCTTTTTGTTTGGGCTTATTACCTAGGCAGTTTAGGTCAGTTCACGCACTGTTAACTCTCGTTTCCATCGCTAAAGGGAACTGAGTAGATGTTTAGGATTTTATTATAAATAAAATAGGTTTACCAACAGTTTTATATTTTGCAACTCCTGTCCGACTATTTATTGGTAGAACTCTTGCGAGTTCAACGTAGGCTCTGAGCAAGTAGCGAACGAGAAGTAGAATAAGTTTTCTAAGTCCTCGTTTGTAAAGATAAGTGATTTATTAATGAATTCTTCTTATAAATACTTTTATTTTAGGTACCAATAATATTTTTTATGAAATTACCATCCATTTTGAGGATCCTCATCTGTGATACAACGTGAAGTTAGTTTTGTTAAGTGGAATTTATCATACAATCATTGCATTCATCACGTCAAGTCTCAACCACGTATGATGTCAATTTTATGACATTCTATCGATTTCCTCTTTATACACAAATTAATAACGAGGTCGTGGTGCTACGGCTTTTGATTGTAGACGTAGCGATTGTAAGTTGAGTGCCTGCTAGGGTGAATGAATTATTTACATTTCCCCATTCTAGTAACAAGACAAAGCGCGGCGTTGAGTTATGCCAGTCAACTCCCAATGCCGCAGATTTAGGGCGGAAAGAGGGGGAAAAAGAAACTATGTCTTACTTCTTTTAATCTATTCCGCTCTATTTTATGGGATAGAGCATGAGTAAATAAAGATTATAACACTCAGAATTTACTTAAAATATACAATATTTATTATTGTATATTTTAAGTAAGTTCTTGAGAAAAAATCGGTTAAAACGTTATATTAAAAAGCAAAAACCAAAAGATTTTCGGCTCGCTATGTAGTCTGCAATATCTCGTAAAATATAAAAATGTTGTTTTCAAGAATTTATTGGAATTATTCCAGAGCGTATTCTATTCGCTTGGCATTTAAAAATAACACGCGTACTAAGTGCAATGGTCTAGGAAACAGAACGATTGATGGTTTATTTTTTCTAGTTTCACGCATTTTCTGCGTATAGCGGGATAGGCTTACTTCTATTTCACGCTTAATTTAGAGGTATCACGTAACGAATAATCGATCGAAGATATCGAAGCGGTAATCGAATCTACAACCAGCATCGCATTTTCAGATAGGCTGTCTTATGGCACGAGGGCCTACGCTTATGTAGTGACGTTTACGAATAAAAATAACATCTAAATTTCATAATATTTTGAATGACGGCGTATATTTGCATAGGCTTGATGATAACCACACGATCATTATATGGAATTTATGGCTAAACCAATGATGTTTAATGTTTTAAATAAAAAAAATGGCCGCAAAGATTAATTTTATAGCGGTACATTAAAAAAGATCAGTAGAATAAAAAAATATTTGGATAGTTTTTGATTCAATTTCGTTACATATAAGCTATTATTATAAGGTTAGTTAGAGAAAAACTAAAAAAAAATAAGCGTCACGCTGTAGCCCTCACACAGCAGGGTAGAGAGGGAGAAGAATCCTAGTGTCAAGACACTTCGTTCCCTATTTTCCAACGTGTGGCTAATTAATAAATCTTTAGTATTTTTTTTTACTTTGCTCGCCATAAGTAAATTATTTGAAAGAAAAATGTTTAGTTATCGCTTTTCTGCATGTATACTACGGGCGCTCTTCTAGCGGTCAGTTAAAGTCGCATAAAAATAGGTCCAGCAGTTATATAGAGTTAGCCCGGAAAAACTGCATTTAATTAAAATTATTGCAGTTAACTAATTGCCCTAAATCATTTGTGTGTCGAGAGTTTTATAAATATTTATGAAATCAAAAATATCTAAATCTGTTTGGGAAAATCATCCCGTTGTTATTGTTTCAGATGTGTCCACAATTAGCTCAAACAAAATCAATTGGCATATAAAATTAAAGATCTTTGCCGTTTGTAAAGAAAATATAATGTGATTTTTATAGGTTCATGCAGAATATAGCAGGGTAGTTAGAGTCAAGGGACTCCTTTCTATTCTCCACTCAACGACGATTATCATATTTAGACGATTTTTTTACGTTTATACAATTTTTCCTAACGATCCTAATTGTTTTATATCAAGCGCATAGTTTGAGGGAACCTAGTGTTAACACACTCCGTTCCCATTAAGACAATTCCGTTCCCGACTTTACGCTGAATTTTCGAGGCATTGCGTATTGAGTGGTGGGACTCAACGACGCGAGTTATTAATTTCGTTAATGATATTTGTTGCCAACAGGTCATTGTCAGGAGACGGTTCTACTGAAAGAAATAATTAGGAAAATGGCTCGGAAAATCTGAATATGCTTTTTAGCTTTTTAGCGTTTAGCCCTTTTTTTCTTCAAATTTTTACATAACTTTTGTACAATAAAGAATAAATGATGAATATGGTAGTTAAATTTCCTTAAATGTTATTTACATTAAAGAAAATTTGACTGCTATATCGATCTGATACTATGCCAATTCGAATTCTATATACGTAGTTAGGATAGTGCGTCTGTCAGTTCGAAATTCTTATAATATACCTATATAGCATAAAATATACATTACAATATTTTACAAAATAAAAACCGAGTTCCATCAGATCAAATAATTAGAACATAACCAAACTCTCATCAAACTATCCTTGAAGTGTATGTATCCTATCCAATAAAAAAATCATACAAAACAATCATTGAAATCGGTTCACGTCACATTGGGTTACTTATTCGTCCATTTATAAATTTAAGGTTAAAGCAAATAAAGCAAATTTAAGATTTATGTGATTTTCGAATGATAACATTGTCAGAAATGGACCAAATTGGAAGTTTTCCTGCTTTCAAATAAATTCGAAAAAATAAATCAAAATCGTTTCACCCAGACAAAAGTTCTGAGGTAACAAACATAAAAAATATACAGTCGAATTGGTAACTACCTCACGGGAGGACGGTCCTCCTTACGGAAGTCGGTTAAAAAACCAAATTGACTATACACACCTTCTGTCACCAATCTCTCTTAGTTTCTTTCACTTGGTAATGAGTGGCGCAAAAACAAACTGAATTTAAAAAAAAATCATCACTCGACGCCAAAATGTGTTTCATGTGGGTCATGTATAATTACCGAAGATGAAAAAATTTACGATATCATTAGTTGCGACGTTTTGATGCATACTTTTATTACTTTTTAACGTCAAATTATATTAAGATATTCATTACATTATAATTAAATACCTAATAATTCGTAGCGCAGGGCTACAATGGTGTGACTGTAAATGCGAAAGACTGTGGGTTCGCTTCCCACTCGAGGAAATGTAGTATTTAATATTTTTATTTCCTCATACACAAAAAGCATAACACAAAAAGCCTTCAGAATTCGCTGGAAAGTGGGGAATCTCAGCGTCTTAACACTAGGTTCCCATGTTCCCTCTGCCTATCCTGCTATGTGCGAGATACAACGAGAAGCTAAAATAAATTGATAGATTGAAATAATTTCAAACACTTGTCTCTCTGCAGACGGTCGGTTACTTTATTGAATTGTTGCTGTACCTTGGGCGGGCGATGCTCCAGCGTAGCAAATATAGCGCAGATTATGATTCTCCAGAAACGAATACTACAGAGACGGACTTGAATTGACCGTAATTAATGTTTCGTTGCAATTCTTATTAATTTAGTTTAAATTATTTATTTGGAATGATTTATTTTTGCAAAAAAAAAATCTTTTCCTTGAAATCTATGACCAAATTAGTCGGTTATTGTAATAACCGACTAATTTGGTCATAACTTTCATAATTATAAAAATGTTCAATAATAACGCAATAAACGTTATTTTAAAATGTTCAGTATATTTGAAGCGGCAAAAGATGTTTTTTTACTCCGACACATGATAAAATATTTTTAAAGAAGAGATTAATTATTTTGAAAAATCAATAAGAATGTACTTGCTTATAATTAGTGACATGACTAATTTCCAATACGATCTCCAAATAACCAGTGACGTTAATTAAGGTGGAGGCAACGACTTGGCACGACAAATTCGGTGAAAGCAAAATTATAAACAACAAAATATTGGGACACTCCCGCAGATGCCTCTGTGACAAGCAATAAATCTTAGAGCGATGCCAAAAAATACGTATATATTATGTTTCCCAAATATTTATAAGCATTTTCTTTCTTTGTTCCCACTGTATTTATTTAGTTTCATTCGGTACGCGATTGTCGAAGGTTCAAAATGATCTCTAGCTCGGAAGGAACCAACTTGGTAGCTACCTATTTTATTCTGCTGTTGCTGCTGGTGTCTTTGTGGCTGTTGTATTCAGCATTTTAAATGGTGAGTAAGAAAATAGGAATAGCTTATTATTAATAATTAGTAAAATAAATATCTAGTTTAAATTCTGAAAATCTGAGAAATTATAATGGGGACCGGAGTGTAGCATTAGGTTCCCTCTGTCTACCCTGCTGTGCTGGATACAGCGTGAAGCCTATATTTAATATATCAAATATAAATTTAATAGTTTTAATTAAAATTTAATAAAAATTAAGTTTCATAGTTTTAAAATTAGCATCTAATAATGTATTTTCAGTAAAAATTTTGTTTGAAATATTTATTTTGAGAATTCTGTTAGGGATATTAAGGAACATTCATTTATTTCTTTGTCCTTATGTAAGATGTATTCACAAATATATACGTGAGGTTTTATTAATGAGCAACTCAGTCATCTACAGATTCAGATCAGAGCTTCTGCAAGTATTGTTGAAAAGAACATAAGCCTGAATGGTTTTTTTTTTCAATATTAATATGGAATTTCATAATATGTTTATAATTAGGTAATTAATAGTGATTAGGTACTTTACATACTATAAGTAAAATTCATTTTTGCATTCCGTGTGATATGAATATGAGCCTAGTCGTAGCGTAAGGGCACAAAGTTTGACTGTAAATGGGACTGGTTGTGGGTTTGATCCCCATTCGAAGAAATGAAATATTTATTTAAATTTATACTTCCATTTCTTCGCTCTGATGTTGAGGCAAAGCACGGCGTTGAGTTCCGCCAATAAACTTCAGAATTCAGCGGAATGCAATGACTTCAGAATTCAGCGGAAACTGGGAAATGAAGTGTTTGCAAACTAGGTCCCCTCTGCCGACCCTACTGTATGCGGAAGACAACATGAAGCAGATTTTTTTTAATGAATATTAGATGTGACATCATCGATGTCACTAAAAATATAATCACAACTAGGTAAAAACTGTCGATCAGCTATTTATAATTGTACATATATTTCGCAATATATTTTTTATGTAAATAAGAGATATTTAAACATTTTAAAAATAATTTATAAATTTTGTCGCACCAAATAGGGACTAAATCCACAAATACGCTTGCGAAGTGAACAAAAAACAATACCATTTTCTCGCTAATAAATTGTGCAGTAACTTTAGGAGTATAAAATATAAGCGTGTCCTTAGCCGATTCGTCTCTGTACAATGACGTAGCCTGGAGTCAGTAGGATCAGCAATCGATCAGTTCTGTTGCACGCCATCATGCCGATCAACGCCGAGACTGTGAACCTCGCAGCCACCTACATGATCCTCGTGATCCTTCTGTTCTTCCTGTGGCTTCTTTACTCCGCTGTCTTCTAGAGTGTAAGTCTGTGCGAGTCTGTGACAGTGAACGTGGTGTAATTTTATTTTTAGGGACAGTTTTTATAAATAATTTCAAGACGTTTTTGTTTGAAGTTCCTTTTTGTCAATTGTTTTTTTTTAATTACATAAGATGTAATTAAAAAAAACAATTAACAAAAACGTAAAATGAATGTTAAGTCTTTAAATTTAATGTTATCAATTCCAGATTATCTCTTAGTGTTTCTTAAAGTTTCGAGTGAAGTTAATGTAGTTTCATATTATATCATATCTATTCTTTCGTATTATCAATTGTTAAGAGGAGTCATTTTAATTTTTTTGCTAAATGTGGTATTTTCTTTTTCTTTCTTTTCAGCGACGGCTTATTAAAGTTTTGTATTACAATATCGTTGATAGTGTTGTATCGTGTCTAAATATAATATTTTTTAAGCCAAAAATCTTTAAAGATCACGTAAGGTAACATTAGTAATGCGCTGCGGCATGTTTGTTGTTATTGTTATCAGTGTATAAAATTAACCGAAATCCTGTCAACGACAGATCTATAATTACATTCATATTTATAAATGTGAATATTTGGCTTGGGATAGGGGCGTGGTGCGCGGGCGCACGAGCGGGGACATTTTAGTGTCACAAGTCAGTTTTCTGGAGATTCTTGTCCAGTGAGCGTGTGTCAAGATGCCGAACCACGAGACGACGAATCTGATCGCCACCTACCTCATCCTGGTGCTACTCCTAGCGAGTCTTTGGCTCCTTTACTCCGGAATGTTCTGAGGTGCTACCTTTAAGTTGCCTATGCCTAACTAAATTATTTTATTATGTAGTTATTTTAGGATCTTTAAAATATCGATTAATCATTCGATGATGGTTTCTCATAATTAAGTCTTCATTTTATAGATTTATGTCGCTCTTTTTTACATCCTGTCCTGTCGATTGGTTGTAGTAAAATATTATCTCTTACACTATAAAATATGTTGGCAACGCTAATGTAATAAAGCGGGAACCACATTACAAATAATTTTCCATAAATACTGGCCGTTATGAATAAGTTATTGGTGCGGTAATTAACGCTTATATCCGTTCCATCTCATTTTTATAGGCGATAAAAATGTTCATTGATGATATTCAGCAATGCCATGTAATATTTTTTTCTTTTTTTATATCTTTCATAATGCGAGGTAGTGAAATGAAAAATCGTCGGGTCGAAAATTTAAATATTTTCTTTTTATTAAGAGACAGTAATTGTTAGGTGGCGAAATTGAAGACCAGTTTTATCTAGCCGGACCTAAGTAACAAAAATATTTCAAGTATTGCCAATGTTCCAGGTGAAAGAGAAATGGAATCCATAATCATTATGGGGAGTACAGACATTCCTCCATTTCCTGTTTGGGTCACTATGAATAAATTTATCAAAGTTTTGTTATTTTTAATTAACTTATGTATGTGCAACAGTTCTACAGCTAACTTAGGGTGGCCAAAACTAGTAGACCGTACTGTAATTCTTTCAATGAGGCATCCCAACCAGCGCGTGCCAGCAATGTCAAATTGGATTTGTAACTTCATTACGGGAATGTCAATTTAGTAGTATTGATTGTGATATTATTTTAATTTTATATAAATTGTTATTTATGTTATGGTATTTTTACATAGTTTTTATCTTTATCTATTTGGTAGGGAAAAACTAAGCAGCGTATTAAATTGCTTATACAACTTTCCATCGCTAAAAACATATCGTCGTTTGATTGCAATCAAAATCGCTTAGTGCTCCCATTTCTAATTCCCATTTCTATTTTAATTTCATGGAATTTTTATCTATATGAATTACTTTGTTTATATTACGTATTTTCGCAACTACTACTACTAAACATATTAGAATTGTCTTATGAGTTGGTTTACAAAGTCTTTATATACCATTCGATTTACGCTATCTATCGGATACGGATCGGTGTCTGTACATAGAAGATATATAACAAGAAATGTTTATTAATATAATAGAACTCAAAATAATGTTTTATATATTTTTTTTGTTTATCTGTGCATTTGTTCACGCTCATCAGAAATTACTTATCCGATTTAAATGTTGTTTTCTATAAGATTCTGGCAAGCTTAACATAAAATTTATTTGTTTGTTTTCAATTGTATTAATATCAATAGTTGCTATCAACGTGTATTGTCTTTAAAATGACAGTGTTATTAGGTTATTAAAGTAATAGAGATGACACAACATATAATTGTATTGTACAAGCAGGTGAAGCCACACGGGAGCCATTAGTCATCAATTCATCAATAAGTCAAATTGAACGTGAAAAGAGATAAATGGAAATCTGTCTTTGAAAGAATGTTAGTACATATTTGATATTCAACGACATCTTTAAATAGGCGAGAGTGAAGATCGAAGTGACACAATATTTTGTATCTGCCCACTCCTTAAAAAATACGGGAGATGCTAAAATAAAACAAAAAAACAACCACTAGGTTAATAAAATACACGAATTTAGATTGAAACCGAGATGATATGATGATGACATAGTATAACTATCTATAACCGAACGAAGCGCCTGCGCCTTCAAAACAACGTTTACTCTAAAATTATCCGTCCAATTGTACCGAAAGACTGAGTTTCGTGTGAATATGAATATTTTAATGTAATACGTACATTCTTACATATGTATGTAGGTATGAGACCGGTGGTTG
>DWAN01001156.1:0-18866 GCA_018230445.1 Heliconius hewitsoni
CATAATTATTTTCAATTTTAACGGTATCTTTTACTTGACATATGCATATTAATATTACTAACTTTTATGTTTTACTTTTATTATTAAGATGATATGAGTTCTAATTTAATAATATTATGTACATCGTAGGGCAGTCATGGCGTATGAGCAACATGCGACTATCAATTGTTGACTGTATTCGACTCCCACTCAAGGAAATGAGCGTTGGGTTAAGCCACTCACACAATACCTTCAGAATCCGGCGGAAAGTCGGAAACAGAGTGTCTTAGCATCTCTCTGCTACCATTTTCTTATTGCCTTCTCTGCTATGTGCCGGATTTAGCGTGAAAGTAAATTATATCACTACTAACACTAAAACGATAATAAAGGTTTGATACTATATTATAAGGAAATGAAGGGGCAATCACACACGTTGCCCCACGATATGGTATTTGTGAGGATGTGGTGACAATAATACAAACTAAGTGTGAATATAGTATAATATACATATATAACATTACAGATACAAATAAATGTATACTAGTCTAATACATAGAGCAACTAATAAAGCGTGTGATTACCCCAATGAAGGCAACATTTTAAATCAATTCTGAAAAGGATTTATCTGACACTCACAGATGTCAATTTAAAAAAGAATTACAGGTATTTAAAGTAAATTAACATCATTTAAATGTTCGTTAAGATTGTGAGTGCGGCTGTAACTAATAGAATGCTTAAGCACTATTGATAAAAATGGAATTGACCATGAAGTTATTATTTCTTACTATAATAGCAAGATGAAATTGGTATAAAATGTTAGCCCTCATTAGTTTCCTGCGTGTACCTGGTAGCTGTCCCGCTTGTAGCGCGGGCTGGTGGCGGAGGCTCGATGGCGCGGGCAGTGCCGGTGCCGCGCCTCCTGCTCCTCTAGCAGCCTCTCATTGTCACTCTCAACTAACACTGGCACACCATTCTTCACACCATTCTTATCTTTCTTCTCACGCCGTTTTCTTTCACGCTTTTTGAATGTAAGCGAAAACCTCTTCCGCTTTTTCGCTTTTGGAGACTCTTGTCTCAGAACAGTTGACTTCTCCCGCTCAGATCGACTAGTGTCATCATCTGGCGGTGGCGCCTGAGAATCTGTATCTGTTTTTAATGTGATTTCAGTTCGTGTGGACGAATCGATTTCTCCATTTTTGTACGCAACTTCTTTTTCCAAGTTCGCAAGCTCCATTCTTCGCAGCTTTTTGGGTAATTTATTGACTGTAGCGTATATGGGTTCTTCGTTTTCTCCAACTGGTGCAGATCGTGATCGAAAGAAGAAATCGAATTTCTTCGGTTTAACAGGCATTTTCTTTTCTACAAACACAACAGTGCTCGCCACTTCAGTAGTGGTTGATTGTACATCTTCAGACTTTAGGCTGGGATTGCTTGGAATGGGTCTCGTTCTAGGATAATCGTATGTTAATTCAATGTTCTTCTCTGTAACGTAACATTTTGGCGTCTGATCCTGACAAACTTCAGTCTTTGCATTCGTATCGCGGCTTTGACAGCAACACTTATTTTGAACAATATTTCTGGTGTTGCACATGAATATGGAATTTTGTTGAATGTATGTAGTTTGTATTGTGGCAGTCGACTGTACATCTCCTAGTAGGTCTTCAACATTGCCCCCATTATGGAAGCGTGGGGGCTGGTAGGGTGCGACTACGAAGCCGGGCGGGGGTGCGCCGGGCGCGGGGAAGGCCTGTGACGTCATACACTGGAAGAACCTCGGCATGTTAGGAGCATCGTGGACTAGCACGTCGACCGTTCTATCCGACCCATTGTCTGCCTTATTTGGCGTCGTTTGCGTATTGTTTTGTGATTGTGTCGTATTATTTGGTGTTATCGCTTCCTTCTTGTTCGCTTGGTTGTTCTCATCCGCTCGTTTCACATCTTTTTGACATTCATCGCAAGTGCAGGGAGTGGCGGCACCGCTCTGTAACAATAAGCGGTTACAGGTCAAAGATAAATTCTAAAATATAATATAAGCTGTCAACGTGCAGGTTTTATTAACATCTTATATATATACTCCTGCCAAATGCAAAAGGCATGCATAGATAATGATTTTTTTAAGTATTTTACAATTATACAAAGTAACTGTTTATATAATAAAGAACAGCAAAAGAATAAACAGAAATTAGTCATGAAAGCGTTAGGCATTTAATAAAATAAAATATGTAATAATTGTGAGCTTTTCGATTATAAATAATTTCTCTTCGCTACGATCCTTGAGGTTGACCCAAAAAATAAATGAATTGGGATTATAAAATTAAGTTTATAGGCAAATCAAACGACACCAGAGCGGTTTGTCCCAACTGTTCTTTGATCGTTTCAGATTTAGGAACAGCGTCACCTCGCCAGATTTGTCACGTTATTGCTTAAGAACGCGACGCGCGTCATACTTCCGCAGATTGAATATATTGATTGTATTATTATCAAAAAAGGAGAAAAGAACACTACCTACAAGATATATACATTAAAATTGTAGTTAACTTAGTTTAAAATGTGTATAGATGATTAGTAATGATGCTTTGACACTTTTTAGAGTTAATCTTTTTAATAATTAACATTACTAAGATTAGATGAACATATTTTTTTTGAAATTGTTTAATATACAAAATTAGAAAAATAATAATGCATTGAAATTATAAAATTATATATGAAAATTTCAAAGTTTAGTAGTTCAAAATTGGCTGTCAATAACATTAGATATACAGTTAGAAATAGATTATCCAGGTCATATTTACATGCTAACCTATTAATGATAGTAGAAACATAAAAGTACTCACAAAATCACAATCAAAAACAATATTTCTAGTAATTTGAAACAAAAAATATCCAAAAGTGAAATTAAACGTGAAAAACACAAAAAGCACATTCAAGTAAACCAAATAATATGAACAAACCATGTCTCTGGACACATTACGGGATGTCCGAATCACTGTGCGATAAGAGCGACCGCCCAGACTCTACTGAGGTTTATTTATAATTTCTTTACATTAGGTGCCACAATATTTTCAAACGATATAAAACGTGTCCGCCCTTGACTCAGATTACTCAATTTCAATTTTTTTTATATAAGTATTTTTTTTATATAAATAAAACTTGTCGATTATAGAGTACCTATACGTTCAGTTTTCTTCAGTTTAGCGTCTAATGGATCTATTTGTAGTCGCGAAACGCTTGGTGGAGATTAATACGTCAATCGTATGTATGAGTAGTGTGACTGGAAACGTTTTGCCTTTAAATAGCGACCGTTTGTGAACGTTTTAATGTAAAATATTTGATTTATATCCTTTTAAATGTCATTTAAGTATCATTTAGTAATAGTTTGTAGAAAAGTATTGCATTTCCGAGAATCTTTTACAATTGTTATTTGTTTATTTTTATTTATTCTATTTTAGTTTTAATTACATTACACAAAAATGAATTGTTACTGATTTATTAAAATATTAAGACATATTTCAGAGCTAATAACTAGCAAGCAATTAGACCGCAACATAACTATGGTGAAAGTATTTTGCTATAAATTTACAGGACTTTATGAATAAAAAAAATATAGGAATTTACAACTATATAAAGAAATATATATAAAAATAAACATTTGTGCCATCTGTGCTAAACTAGAAACGTATCCGTCTTAAATCTGTCTAGACTAAATATTTACGTACCATTTGTTTTTACTTGCGTTTTTCACGTACGAGACAATATAAAACAT
The DNA here is from genome assembly GCA_018230445.1 of Heliconius hewitsoni. NCBI lineage: Eukaryota > Metazoa > Arthropoda > Insecta > Lepidoptera > Nymphalidae > Heliconius > Heliconius hewitsoni. The sequence goes on from DWAN01001156.1 coordinate 3,743, forward strand.
AAAACAATTGAAAACAATCACGTTTTTTTATACATTTACCATTAATTTAAAGTAAAAATAAGATTATTGCGGCCAGTCGAGGTGCTTGGACACATACGCGCGAATGTAAATGCGACGGGTTATGGATACGATTCTCGCCCGACTAAATAAAATATTTAATATTTTCATTTCCTCGCTCCGGTGACGAGGCAAAGCGTGGTTCTGTCACTTAACAGGCAATGCCTCCAGAATTTGGTGGAAAGTGTATAACAGATGTGCCTTAATGGGAACGGAGAGTCTTAACACTCCGTTCCCGGGTTCCTCCCGCCTACTTTGTTATGTGCGAGGTATAGAGTGAAGTTTAAAAAAATATTTTAGCGATTGGTGAGATCGAATGCATAATTTCAACGTAACTAAAAATGAAAAGTTAATTTTCTCTACATAAATTCGCTATACTTATATTTAAATCTATTTACTTATGAATTATGTGAACAATACAAAAAAATATAAAATTAACACTAAATTTCTGTACAAAATATACCATAGACGTTCTCTCTTTCTAGACTAATTCAAGAAATTGCATTTTGTGACAAAACACCATAGAATTTAAGACTATTGTTATGATCAAAAACCTAAATGATTTTTTCGTATCCGTGCAAAAATGATGTTATCAATAAAAATTTGAAAAGCTTTGTCTTATTTGTTTACATTTTGTCTCAAGCCCAAATGAACAGGTTATAGAAGACTATTAACCACAAATAGCATTTTCATAGATCATATAATCACTATTCTAAAGCTATAATGTAACACGCATACACAAACATACAAAAAAAATAGATAAAATGTCACCTCACCTTGCTCTCCTCCCCCTCCTCGGGCACCACGCTCAGATCATGAAAGGCAACAGCGCGTACAGAGCCGTCCGCGCACTCGGGGCACGCGCTGCACACCGACGCGCTGTCCTGCCATATGATACTGTGCTTTATTACGTATATGTAGGGTGGATTTTTGTTGTCTTTAACCACAATTAACTAGTCATGATTATTTTCTTATACGTAATATATGTTTGTATGTATTTTTTTTCTTTTTATCATACAAAAATATGTTTAATGTAAGCTAATACATGTTAAGTGTAAAAGTGAGTTGTATGTATTTAATTGACTTTGGTTACATAATAAATAAAGTAATAATTTAAAAAATTATGTATTTTAATAATATAATATTTTTTAAATTATATTATATATTATATCACGGTTATTATTAGAGGCCGGTCGTGGCGCAGAGGTACAAAGTGTGACTGTAACGCGATTGTTGTGGCTTCGATCCTAGTCGAGGAAATTAAATTTATATTTCCATTTCTTCGCTATAGTGTCGAGGCAAAGCGCGGCGTTGAGTTCCGCCACTCAGCACGTAATGCCTCCAGTATTTCGCGAAAAGTGGGGAAGTCCGCGGAGTGTCTTAACATTATGTTCTCTCTGCCTACCCTGATTTTTTATTGTAAAATAAATTTTTAAAATACATCTTATACCACTGATAGGTCTAATAGCTATCTAATTTAAATTTATAAATTAAAAATAATAATTAATCTATTAAATTGACATTATATTAGTGGTATTTAAAAAACTAATTAGTGACACTTAGTTAGATTTTAATAAGTTTTATGAACAAACGAGCTCTACAGTTCACTATATCACTACTAAAAAGACATATTAAACACTTTATAACATCATGTAACGTACGATGAACAGAATAAAAAAAGAAAACAATTGTCAATAGTACAAAAAAAAACAACAATAAACACAATACTACAATGGGTTTATAGAGTTAATAGAATGACATCTAGAGATGATTTTTTTAAAATTTTTGAGTAAGGGTTATTTACTTTTCTAGCATTATTTTATTGAATATTTCTATATATTATTCTTTCATAGTAGTGAAAATTATAGATAACTAAAGCATACAAAAGTATATACAATGTACTAATAAAGTAGTCTAATCTACATATAGTGCCACTTACGCTACGGTCGGCCGGTTCGTAATTTTCAGGTTCACACTATGACATGCAAAATAAAAATAATAAAATTATATCATAATAAAATGATAATGAAACTGAAAATTCATATAACAACTGAAACATTAAAATATTTTTTTTGTTTTTTACCTTAAAAATTACATTTTTTGTAGAGTTTTACAATAATTGATATATTTATTGTTATTTACATATAAATATTTACAAAAGTATGAAGTAAGGTTTCTTATATGAAACATCGTTGTATCTTCATACTCACATTGGGATATTCAGAATCGTAAGCGTCGTGTTGTGACTGAGACTGTCGCGTGAACAAAATAAAATAAATTAAACAAATTAAAACTTAAACTAAGATTAGAAACTAAAATAAAGCTTAAATTCAGTTTATTTTTCAATTATTAAGTTGATTGATTCTTGAAAACATTTTCTTATTGCAATTGTAAAAAAGTGAATAGTGTTCTAATAGAAATAAGTATACATGTACAAAAATATACAAAAAAAATTGACCCCATCGTAGCACAGTCGTCATGTTATAGTTGTGAGTTCAAATTCCACTCAGAAGAATACAAATACATATTGGGAACGGAGTGTCTTAACACTAGGTTCCCTATGCCTACCCTGCTGTGTGCGGGATACAGCGTGAAGCTGATACATATATTTCTGAAGTATATCCTAATTTTCTTGTTCATGTTAAAGGTGATTGGATTTCAAAAATTTGCTCACAATTAATATAAATATCTAATAAAAAATAAAAAATATAAATATCACACACAAAACAATATATTTCGAAAAAATTGAAAGTGAATTTTGAATCATTTTATGCAAAAGTGTAAGTAAGTATAAAGACCATCTAAAACTAGGTGAACGTATTCTTTTGAACTAGATCTAGACTTAAGTTTGTAAGTGGCGTGCATTATCCCAAGGCAAAGACTTCAAAAGCACGTGTATGATACTTAGAATATTTATGCATAATTCTTAAGGTCATATAATAAAATGAGCAATCCGAAGTAATCTACTAATAAAATAAAACTTTAATATTATTATTACTTTTTTCTAGGTATATGTATTTCTATATTTATATATTTCTTAAACGCAATGTTCAATGGGTTCCTATTCAATTCGTGGTTTTACATAGTTATCCCTGGTTTGCTTTTAGTTAACCTTCCTAGTGAAGCAAAAACACTAAACGTTCCTAAATGAGTAGTAATAGAAAAACTGAGTGACCTATTTCACTATTCTCTTTGCATATAGGTACTTCAATTTGTTAAGCATTCTTCTATATTTATATCTACATTTGCCAATATTATTTAAAAAAATCAATTTACCAATTTTACTTGTTTTATTTAATTAATTTCAATAATTTATATTTATAATTTAATGTTTATTAGTACTTAAGATATATTAATATAATAAGTAACATACGTCCGAATGTTCCGGCGAGGACCGCCGCTCGCGCAGCATGCGGTCGAGGCGGTCGTACTCGTAGCGTAACGCCGATATTTCCCTTTTGAGCTGTTCATTTTCACGTTTTAACTTTTTTATGTCTGATTGACCTGTAATCATATGATTATAATTTAGTTCTTCTACATTTTAACAAAGTTTAGGAAAGTAATATAAAAGAACATCTTTAGTAAGATAAAATGCGGCGTTCAGTTCCATAATGTCCCTAATTTGGGTAAACAAGGTCCTATCCTATTAAATTTATATTTGTAACAACCCACTCCACCCTCTGCTGGCTCCACTAGTTAGTACTTCCCCATCCCTCCTTTGAAAAAACAAAAAATTTAATCGTTCAGTTAGAAAAAAAAAGACGCAATGTCGAACAATAAGAAAGTAATCTCCGTCGCCGTAACGACATTCAGGCAGCAATTTACTTTAAAAAAAAAGTAACGTTCGAACATCCTTACATCGTATATTGCAAGAAATCATCCGCGACAACGAAACACATTTTTGTATAATGGAGAGATATGACGACAGTTAATTTGTATTCTTGGCGTGCATTGTTTGGGATAAATTTTAGGTTTTGGTTAGGTTCACTCAATTTAATTGAATGACATACGTTATTTCCTAAGAGTTTTATTTAATAAATAAAAAAATGAACCTCTTTCAACTTCTGCATTTATATTGATAGTGCGCAGACGTAGCTCCTCGTTCTCGTACAACATGCCCCGGGATGATTTTCTGTCCAACCTGATAATAATACAATTATTGATAAGGTATTTCCTTTGCATCTTTCAAAATTAATTAGAATCGGTATGAAAGGAAAGCAGACAGTAGTCTGATTTTTAAAAGCTTGTAAAAAGCGCTAAGTTCTCTAAGCTGATATACAGTCTTTTGAAACCAGGGAAAAGGTGTAATAAGTATAAATATATTATATTTTTAAAAAAATAATTTCCATCACTTACTTTCGATTTGGTTTGACGTTGACATCCTTCCTGCGCGTACGCAGCATGCTCGCTCCCGTCACGCTCGACATGATGCCGCCCCTCCATACGTCGATTAGCACCTGAAAATAATTAAAATTTTCTTATTTTTCCGTTTTTAATGTTAGCAAATTTTTTGTCAAATCAATTTTACAACAATTAAATTATTGACTGTCATTTTTTTTTATTTCTTATATTTTCTCATGTCAATTCAGTTTTTAAGCGTAAATATATTTTTCTTAGAAGATAGAGCGTGATAATTTAATATTTTCTTCTTAATTACAACCGTTAAACAATATTATTAAAATAAAAAAAAAACTTCACAGCTTCATAACAGGGTAGGTGGGGTTAAACCTAGTGTCTGTTTCCCATTCTGTAGCCATTGTGTGTTGAGTAGAAATTCAATGAAGAAATAAAAATATTAAATATTTCATTTCCTCGAGTGGAAATCGAATCTCTCGCGTTTACACACATTTGTGCCCATGCGCCATGTCCGGCCTCTATTGATGACTTAAACGCATTTTTAAATAACGTCTTTAAATTGAATTATACCATAACAACACATGGTACATCGATTGTACTTATAGCGCGACGAACACGTCTTGATCCTTAGAGATGATAGATTCTATGAGGTCGTTGTCCCATAAGAGGCCGTGCAATTATTTTTCCATGTCCCATATATGTCAGAGGAAGCGGTAGTGTGAGGTTTTCTCATTACGGTCCTAACGATATGTTGGTTAAATTAAGATATGAGTGTGAAAAATGAATTATTTTTTTCGGTTTTAGATGAACGTTTTTCCTGTCATTTCGTTTTCTACATATAGATATTGTATTCTTTTGTTAATTATATATTGTTTTATGTATAGTTACGTTAATTATAGAATATTAATTAGTTATTTAAATTGATTTTGGAAGTAAAGTTTAAGATAAAGTTTTGTGCAATAATTCATCCTCTGTGATTGGTAATTTTGTAATAAGAAACAGGTAACGTTTATGATAAATTTCTAAAATAATGAAATATACTATTTTTCAAACAACATATTGAGAAAAGAATATTTTGCTATATTCGATTATGAATAAGATAAGATAAGAATGAATTAGCCAAATACAACATATTTCAATAATATGACGAATCTTTACTTTAATAATATGACGAAAGACACATTTTCTTTTCAGCTTCATGCAGTATCCCGCATATATCAGGGTAGGTAGAGAAAACGTTTTGTTAAAATTCTCCACTTTCGGACTAATTTTCGAGACATTACGTGATAAGTATCAGAACTTAACGTCGCGACTAATCGCGACTAATCTAATCTAGGTTCTAAAGCAAGAAAATAATAATAATTTGTCACCTCGAATATAAATCAAATCCATAACCCTCGTGTTTACAATCAGATGTTAAGCCACTTCGCTCAATTTCTTTTAAAAACTTTCAAAAATATTTTTAATACAAAATATAGATACATAAAACAAAAGTTCACAGAGGGCATGTGTACGGAAATCCCTTACAAATGAACCGCTTCGCCTGGAACACGATTACTTAGGTAACCAGGCCATAATCCTAGAACACGTGAACTCTACATTGTACACGGTGATACACACACGGTACTGTAAAAATGTGACTCGACACGTGATTCGCGGTTATTTAAGAAAATATTATGAATTTATGTCTATTTATAACCATTTATTAAATTAATGGTATGTTATATTTACTTACGTGATATAGATTTTTTTCATTTATTGAAAATATTCATAAGCTCGTGAACTCTACAAGATACACACGGTACAACAAAAATGTAGTTCTACATATGATTAGTAGAATATTATGTTATAAATTTAAAAAATATATATTATGAATTTGTATGTCTATTTATTGCCATTATTAGACATTGGCTTTTTATATTAATTTACGTGTCATAGAAATGATATTGTTAATATTAATAATCCTTTTTTTAGTAACTTATAAAAAAATCTAACTTAGCGGGATTTGAACCTGCGCCTCTTGCCACTAAACCATACGCTTTCATCAAGCTACGTCGAAATTCTTATATGCTTTTTACAATTTATATATGTTGTTAGCACCTCTGTAGGGGGATATTTACAAATAGCCGTTACTCAAAGATACAATACGAGAGACAATATTTTTAACATTTTTAAAGTATTATTTCACACTTAGGCAAAAAAATACTTTTTTAGAAATGTGTAAAAATTTTAATGTAGCGGGACTTAAGCTCACGCCTCTTGCAAACCGTCCAAGCGTTTAGAGCCATACGTTCTCATCAAGCTACGTCGAAATTCTTATACGCTTTTTACAACATATTCATGTTAACGTTAATAATTTTCTCATAAAACTTAACTTTTTTAGCTGTATAGCAAAATAATTGCGGAATGAGACCTACTTTTATAACTTCTGTGGTTAGCTTATGGTATTTAGTTAGTTGTTCGTTTCATCATAATGTATTGAATTTATTGACAAATATAAAATAGCACATGGAGGTCGTCATGGCGCAGTGGCACAAACGTGTGATTGTAAACGTGACAGGTAGTTGGTTCGATTGCCACCTGAGGAAATCAAAACATTTAATATTTTAATAACTTCGTTCTGGTCACTTAACACGCATTACCACCAGAATTCGCCGGAAAGTGAGGAACGGAAAATATTGAACTAAATTAAACTCAATTTACTAAATTATGAAGATAAGATTCTGCAGCTATAAAAATATATTACATGGTGTGATATTAAACTAAAAATTTGTGTTATAAAAAAGCATTAAAACGTAAGACACGCTTCGCTTTTTCAACAGAACACAATGCAATAAGCGCAAACTCTGACTGTAAAAGCTAAAACTTACTATTACTCGTTGAATTAATTATATTTTACAATCTATTTCGGCAATATTCATTATTAATGTTACCCCAACAATACTATCAATATAAACAAAACCACATCAATCCACCAAAAAAAAATGCCAATAATCACACGATAGTCACACTCTACACTAAAAACAATAAGGTTCTTTACTGAGTAGCTATTAAAAAAAAGATCTTACATGTAAAACACAAAGGCAGGTCTATTAATTAGATTACGCCTGAAGCGACTGACTCTACTGACTACTGACTGTAGCACTCTTGACCCGCTCTCGTCTTGACTCATGCGCACTGCCCGACTAACTTAATTATGTAAAATTCTACGTTTCACGTATAATATCGTCTCTATATCTCTAGCCTTAAGGACTCCTTGATTCTTGTCACATATGCAGTTCGGTGGATATTGGGATTTTTTTAAAATTTTGGTGTGTTCGGTGGTTTTGATAACTTTTTTCAGCTATACGCTGCATCCCATATAGCAGGGTAGGCAGAGGGAACCTGGGAACAAAGTGTTAAGACATGCCACTCCCCACTTTCTTCTGAATTTTCAAGGCATAATTCGTTCCCCAAGTGGGAATTAAACCTACAATAATCGCGTTACAGGCATACGCTTATATCCCTGCGCCACAACGGCCGTAAAACGGCGTATTTCGGATATTAGGGTTCCGTACCTTTGCAGGAAAAAATTAACCCTTATTTTTGCTAAAAATAAGAAGTAGCTCATCGATATCAATTCACCTGGAATACCAAAGCTTTTAAAAAATCAAATCACACTTATTTAAAAAATATTAAGTTTTAGAAACGTATTATATTTTATGTGTGACTAATTAAGTTATTACTTACATTATTTTGTTAACTCACACAATTTATACTCAGTTGAGGCCTGTTGTGTCGCAGGGGCACCAAGTGTGACAGTAAAATCGACTGGTTGTGAGTTTGATCCCCAGTCGAGGGGATTAATTAAATATCTAGTTACATTTATATTTTCACTTCTTCGCTCTGGTGTCAAGGAAAATCGCGGCGTTGAGTGCCGCCACTCAACCCGCAATGCCTTCAGAATTCGGCGGAAAAGTCGTGTCTTAACACTAGGTTCCCTCTGCCTACCCTTCTATGTGAAGCTGACAATTTATATCAATCCTTTCCATTTTACCCACATATTTGAGAATAAATTACGTTAATACTAACGTACTCTCATATGCGGGAAAAAGCATGAAACTACAAAAAAGACCCTTATTTGATAAAAGTTGCAAAAATAGGACGTTTCTTCTTCATTGGAATAATAGGAATTCTATATTACTTACTGTTATTTTATTAAAATAACAAAAAATCCGCAGTGTACGTCTAGTCTAAAGCACTTAATATTGAAATCTAGTTAATCCTGCTCATCAGATTTTTTATGGGTCGGTAGTAGTACTATCGCTTATGGCATATCGATAAAGGTCGAAAGGTCGTCGGTCTCCATAATTAAATTGCCTTTTATAGTATTTTTATACGTATCATAATTTTTGTAATAAAATAAAATGGTTAATAAAAGTAGATTAGTAGGAAGTAATTTTTTTTTCTAACAAGATTATTTGTTAAGTTAATAAAATATTTTTATTTAAGAAAAAAAATATACCAAAAAACTTTATGCTACCGATTGATTTTAGACACCATTATTAAAATATAACCCTATTTTTTTAAGATTAACAACAAAAAACGACAAAAATATTAGTTAATTGACTTTTTCCACATAATATATTTTTGTAAATTTACATAATAATTTTACATCCAGGCATATGCACGATGGGGGACTAAATCTACGTGTTATTATTATTTTTATTTTTTAGTTGTCGAGTTAAAAGGATCTGTCAAGAACAAGTAGCGTTTCACTAAGAATCTTAAAGCACCTACTCTGTTTTAAGGTTTTCTAGACTTGGCAAGCTGCAATGCAGCAAGGTAAAACATAAAATCTAATCCAAGACGACATATTAGAATGAAATTTTATATTATGGAGATGTTATATTGTATACCTATGAAAGCATCCTTATCCCTCATATCTATGAAACCATTCTTGCTCTATTTTTTTGCCCTTTGATGTGAATATATGTATGTATGTATATATGTAGGTAGTATATGTATATGTATTTATCTTTGTTTATGCTTATGTATTATTTATATTAAGTATTGTTCACACCCTACTTACTCACTATTTATTTATTTTGCGACTTCCAACGCCTTAAGGTTGCCTGTAAGAAATCGCTATTTCAGCGATAAGGTCGCCTATTGTACATGTTCTTTATTTGTATTCTATTATTTCTTTTTTGGGGTGTACAATAAAGAGTTTATTATTATATATAGAAATATTTTAGGGATGGTCTGGACATTACGTTTAAACAAAAAAAAAATTATCTTTCAGAGTAAATATCTATTAGTAAAAAATTTTGTGTGGACACAGGAATATTTGCCTACTGCCCCTACCCATTCCTAAATGAAATAATGTATTCCACCGATTGGGCATCGAACTTACAACCATCGCCAAAACCCTTTACTGCCTAAGATACACAAGCAATTTTATAGTATTTTTTTTTTTCGCTATTGTAAACTCATCATCACGAGGTGTTCTTAAGCATTATCCCACAAATACGTTATTATGCGTTTAAAAAGGCAAATGCGATAATTTGTAGTTCGGTGGCTTCGACGCCGTCGCGTGTTCTACACGTGACCCTGACTGAGACGTTATTGTACGGAATAAGGTGTTTATATTGAAATTAAAATGTATTAAGATAGTGTAAGCCTACTTTATGGTATTGGTTAATTAGTTTAGTTGGGAATTTGATTCTTTGTATTTTTTTTTAGGTTCACGTTACTCTACTTTCCAACGAATTCCGGAGGGACTGTGTGTTAAGTGGCGGAACTCAACGCCTCGTTTTCCTGGATACCAGAGTGAAGAAATGCAATTATATATATTTCTTTGCCTCGATGGGAATAGAACCCCACCATGACTGCCCTCGTCATCGTTGTTATTGTTTTTACTAAAAATATGTACGTTTTACTGGTTTGGTTAGATCAAGTGTGGGGTTAGGTTCCGCCAGCCAACATGAATTATTGCTAAGTGGCTTATAATACATTTTTTTTAGCGTCTAAGATTCACTTATACGATAAAAATTAAGCGATTTGATGCCCGACGTTGTGATACGTTAATATTTTTTTAAAGCTTTTTAAGCTTAAAAAGATGAATAAGCTGATTAGACGAGGTAGTAAAAAGAAGTAAGAAAAATATTCTTAACTTCATTTGAAAAAAAAGAAGAAGATAATATATATCAACTTCTTGACACCTATTGCTGAAAGCATATAATATAGTTGGTCAAATCAAAAATCTTAGTTTGCCTTATAACTACATATGTATATATATATATTTTACGCAAAAATATTAATGTTATTTTTTGCTGTTACTATTTATTTTGTGTGTAGTTATCTTTACGATTTTCAAGTACACAGGATATATTGAATCATGAAAAGCATTTTTGGAATTAAATATGGTAAAAGATATAATGTTACACCATGGTATATATAGGTTTTTTTTACCTATGCTGTATCCCGCACATAGCTAGATAAGTCGAAGGAACCTGAGAACCTAGTGCAAGAATACTTTCAGAACAAAGTATATACTTCCATTCCCGACTTCACAGAAATGTAATGTAATTTCCTCGAGTGGAAATATATTGTTTGTGTGTAAAATATAACTCAAATTTTTGTTTTTTTTATTACTATGAGCTTGTAAAAATAATTGAATAAAAACATTCTCATTTCTCATTAAGAAGTTACTATTATAATTTTATTATACAGTTAAACCGAAACACCAATCCAGCCAACAAACAAATTAATACTTCCTTAAACGCCTCCCATAATAAACAGAATCCAGGCCCAACGACACCATTCCGTGAAAGTAGGGTTGCATTTGCAATAAAAGCGGATATCTCAGGCGTGTGGGCAGCGGGGGCGGGGGCGGCGGCGGCAGCGGGAAGCGGGGCAGGCAGTACTGTGCCGCGCGTCGGTCGCGCCACTCGCTCCCGCGCCCGCTCCGCTACACCGCACACCGCTATGAAAGTCAAAGTGAAAGGCGCCAGAGCCAAAAACATGGACAAGCTCATAGCAGCCGTTCAAGCTAGAGAATGCCTATGGGACAAGAGTTATAGGGGGCACAGGAACAGGTTCAAATTGGAGAGGTACTGGAACGAAGTGGCTGCGGAAGTCGGCACTACAAGTAAGACGCCATTTTTGTTCTTGTTTATTGAGCTTGTTATGTTAGCGAGCACTGAGCGGCCATGTTTGTGTTCGCTATGTTGGTAATTGGTAGTTTGGACGGGGGGCATAGATAATAATTATTGTGACACATTAATGTCGGATAGCGATTTTATGGGTTTTTTGGATTTATTTAAATATTGTAAATTGTTTAATTTTAACTAAGCGTTATGTGATTTGGTTTTGAGGCATATTAATCATATTTTAAATTTTTATAACAGTGAGAACTACGGAATTACCTTAGCTTTATAATGTTTTTATTTTGTTTAAGTAAAAGAACGAATAGAAGTAAATATACATAAAAATTACTGAAAAATTATTACTATATATATATATATTACTTTTTAGTTATCGCATAAAGTGTTTTTAGGTATTTTTTTATTTTTATTATTTTTAAATATATAAAAAATAGTATGTTGTTATTCATTGGAAAACTTTATAATATTAATTATAATAATAACTATGTATGACTACAAAGCTTGGCTCAGATTAGATAAGCTCAGGTGATACTATTTTAGTTCCCATAAAAACTAAATAGAAGTTTAAGAATATCATTACGAATTTTGTAATAAAAACGAATGTGAAATATAAAAGTTCGTATGCAGCGAAGTTGAATCTGCGCCAACGTGTAATAAATCCTGGCAATTTGATTAATTGACGAGACAAAATACTTTACCGGTGGGACGCTCTCGTGGCCCGGTGGTACAAGGTTGTGACTGTAAACAAAAAGGTTGTGGGTTCGATTCCCACTCAAAGAAATGAAATATTTCATGTTTTATTTTCCTCGTTCTGGTGAGAAGGCAAAGAGCAGCGTCAAATTCTGTGTTTTTCGAGAATTTGGCGGAAAGTAGTGTACGGAAATGACTAAATGGGAACGGAGTGTGTTCCTTGGTTCCCTCTGCCTTTCCTGATATGTACAGCGTAAAGCTAAAAAACTAAATATTTTGTATTTTATTTCCACTAAAAAAAGTTATTTGTAGAAAATTCGAAAAGTAGAGAACGGAGTGTCTGCACTAGATAAAAAAACGCTACTATAGCACCGCCTTAGGAAGGATTTATTAAACGTCAGTTGTTACTTTAAGCTCTACAAGCCAGTTACAGAACACAAAATATTGGTGATTTTTAATACTAATCTCAGAAACGGTTTTACTGATTTAAATGCAATTGAAGCAAGGGAAACCGCTAGCGTGTCGCTAGTAAATTAATATAGATATCCTTTTTATAAGAAAAAAATATATCAGTTTGTTCGCAGGCAAAGAAAAAAACTCATTCTCGAGACGTTTCTTTCACTTTCTGTCCGAATATGAGACATTCCATTCTAAGTAGCTGTGCTCCACCTCCCATTTAGTGTTACCAGATCAGAAATAAAATTATATAAACATTCGTACCCATAGCCGTCGTCTTTAAAATGAGACGCAGTTCCACTACCCATCGATAGCACAATATTTTTCATAATATTTGTCAATTGGTCAATTGTTATAATATGATAAGTATATGCTTATAAGCTATAAATTTAAAATAATTTACATAATTTTCAGGCTTAAACTGTAGAAAAAGATGGAAGAATCTCAAAGATCAATGCCGCAAGGAAATGAAGAAGTCTCCGAACGAATCAGAGTGGCCACACTTCCAGAAATTAAAATTTATTCATCATCAATTCCTGGCCGAGGAAGAAGGTGATGAAGACACAAATGATGAAGTGTTCAATGCTTTAGACGAGTCTATTAAACGGCCCAAATTAGGGTACACCATGCGTAAGAAGTTACTTGTAAATAAGAGAAGAACTATCGATGTTGATATGAACAAGTTGATTGAATTAGTTCAAGCGAGAGATATAATTTGGAACAGACAGCTGAAAGGTCATCACAATTGGTACAAATTGGATGAGAGTTGGAAAGAGGTTTCGCAGCAATTAGGAGTTACGCGTAAGTTTTATTCAGTTAATTATTTTGGCCACCTTTTGGCTTATTATTGTGTTATTTATTATGCTGGTTACAAAGCAACTTTCGCTAATATTTGTATTATTTCATATTATAGTTAAATTACATTAGTTAAATTACATTTTTGTCAATTTAAAAGACGAAAATATTAAAATATAAAAGCTATTTAATTTAAATAGATAATTATTTTCGTCAGTTATGAATTGATTATTTTATATGATCATTTAAAAAACTGTGAACCGAATTATTTAGGAAAATAATATTTACAGTTATTATATTTCAAATAGTCATTAGTACACAATTTGCGTAACACAATATTATATTTACAATTTCAGGAGATGAAGCAAGACTGAAATGGAAGTATCTAAGAGACCAAGCTCGTAAAGAAGTTCGCAAACAAGGCTCCGAATGGGAGTACTTGCCAAAGCTACAATTTTTAACTAATCAATTCAACGATTATGAAGGAAATGACACTACGGATGACCATTTTACACAAGATCAAGATTTTGATACTACCGCCGATCAAAGTAGTAGCTACTACAATATAGAACCGACGCCCAACGAAGTTAGCGTAAAAGATGATGAATTTGATGAATTCGATACAAAACCTATTATCATGGAAACAGATTTCTATGATGATGATGATGAAGCCCAGAAAAGCGCTGCAAATAGTGATGCGCCTGAAGTCACAAAAGACGAGGATATAGGTTTCTTCAATAGTTTGATTCCACACGTCAAGAAATTGGGGCCAGCTAAGAAATTGATGCTACGAATGAAAATTCAAGAATTGGTGTATAATACAGTGTATAACGAAACCTAGGACAGGCTTTACAAAGAAGACCTTGGGGTACTTCTTTTGAACAGTTTAAACGGAATTAACAATTCTTAAAAATTAAAAAATTTAAGTGATGTGGATAGTGTTTTAAATATAAGTTTAATTCTTAAGCATTTCAAGTGGTTAGAGAGACTTTTATCTACTCGTCTCCTTAAAAAGAGACTACAAAAATAGTAAAAACGTTGAAGGAAACAGTAAAAAAGTAAAATAATTAAAATATTATGTATATATTTTTACTGAGGTCGGGCGCTCGATTTGTTAGATTTAATTGCTATGATAACAATATTGTGTATATTTTGTTTATTCATCTCAATTCTAGTTAATATACTCTGCTGAGTTTCAAATGATATGACAGTATTTCACTTATTTTTTACATTTTAGCATAATGGAAAAATACTACAGCTCAAACAGTATAATTTATAACCATATAGCGATAAGAAAGTGTATAAAATAAAGATCTAATAATTGTGTTAACATTACAATGTCATCATTATTGAGAATTATTATTACTTATAATATAAGAAATATTATTTAAATAAGAAAAAATGTCTTAAACGTCAAAAATAAATTAAAACCACCTAATACTTAAAATATTAATATAAGCTTTTTAAATATAATAATAATAATATCAATTTAAATTGTACAAATACAAATGAGAAGCACATGACTAATGTTTTTCATAGTTTTATAGATTATCTAAGTTGTAACAAATCTTACAAAACGGACAGTTTAACCATATAGAAGCAAACAGTGCGATCTACATTCA
>DWAN01001157.1:0-18863 GCA_018230445.1 Heliconius hewitsoni
TATATATATATATATATATATATATATATATATATATATATATGTGTGTATTTATTTGTTTTTTTAAACTTATATAAATAAATTAAACCCTTATGACATTTAGTCCGCGTCAGAGGCAAATAAAACGAAAATTATTCAGTTTAAAGTTAGTAAATTAAAACAGCGCAAAGCAGGTCATTTAGAAGCATGACAACAATGAATTCTGTGACGTCCGTATTCTTGAAATAAACCCCTAACATCCACGTGCTGAGTGCTCTCACCAAAAATATACCGGTAAAAACGGGCACCTAACAAATAATAATAAAATGAAAAAAAAATCGCACATTCTATTTCTGCATTTTTGAGTGCCTCCCTGAAATGACCGCGCTTTTTAATTAAATTCAATGCGCTTAGCGACGAGGCACGACTTAGAGTGCATTAATTTTAATTTTCGCCTATTTTCCGTCGGTTGTTTGCAACTAAACTTTTTTTTTTATGAATATTCTATGTTCAGCCAGCACTTTTTTAGAGATACCTTTTTTAATCAAGCTCATTTATTATGATCATGATAGAATTTTATGATGCCCAAACGGAACCGTTTGAATTAATATAGCTAAGGTAAGTTTTTTTATTAGAAAATATATATATTATATAAATTATTTTAAAAAAATACGATTATATTTATTACATACGCATAGATTTTTTAAAAGTTTAAGTAAGCGTTCTGATCAATTTTCAATCATTAAACGAAGCGCGAATATTGGTAGCTAAATCTAAATTAACTTGTAAATGTCTGAATACACTTACCGCGGGGAATTTTCCGCTCCTACTAAGGTTGTAAATTCTGCGTATCGACTAAGTAATTATTTTTAATGGAATTGGCTTACAGTGTATAAGGGCCTGTGTTTGTTTGTATCTTTTAAATTGGTAGATTCTAGCAATGATAGTGAATGATCGATTAAATGAAACTTTATATACGATATATTTTTTTTAGAGTTATTGTTGGCTACTTTTTTTTTTGACACCCAATGTGGTGGGGGGGTTACATATACATGTAGGTATGTCTGTCTGTGGCATCGTACCTCTCAAACGAACGAATTGATTTTGATCAAGTTTTTTTATTTGCAAAATGGACATTATTGAGAGTTTTTGTAGAAATGATTCAAGAAAACGTACTTAGCTGTCCAGCTGTCGAATTTTTTTTATATCTTAATTTATTTTGTGTAAAATTGCCTTTTTAATAATTTTATAATATACTCTTATAATTATACTTAAGATAATATCTATTTAGTTTATTTGAAATATTATATACATTAATTAAAAACTTGAATATAAAAATGAATGTCGAGTTTACTATTTAAATGTTATGAAATTATAAAGTAGGCGTCAAGCTCGTAGTTTCTTTGAAGGTGTAAAAACTGTACTGTTATTAAATAAAATAAAAAGGTGAAGCTACGTACTTTCTTTTGAGCGTGACCTTCATTTAATTAAAAAATACTGTGAAGAGTTGTGCTTTCTAAGTTATAATGAAAGTGGATTTATTTTATGGCAACTGTACTTATTTATTTATATATTAATTTTTGCACACAACTACAGAAAAATGTACAAAAATGGCAGGCGTAACGTAAATAATAATATTATTTTCAATAATTTAAATAAATTACATAAAAATTGAGGTCTGAGGTTTCCATTTGGCCATCGCTTTCACTTTAACTAAGTAAAACATATACTTAACTAACTTTGTTGATTCTATACTTTGTTAAGCATATCGTAACTGCATTGCGATATAATACATTGATTGAGGTTCCCTCTGGTCAAAGCCCCTGCTGTATGCGGAATATAGCTTCACGTTGTATCTCTATATGGATAGGATATCTAGTGTTAAGATACTCTATGTATGCATCGCTCAACTTTCGAGACGTTGTAACGCCGCCGTAGTCTGGCACAAGAAGGAATTGAAAATAATTTTAATATAATCGTTTTCCCTCTCGAGTATCGAACCCACAAACATTGCCTAAACGGTCAACCTCGAGCAACATATGTATGTGTGTATGTAATTTTACTAATACAAATGCTTTTTTTCTAGGACCAGTACGAGTTCTGCTATCGCGCCGCGTTGGAGTACCTCGGCTCGTTCGACCACTACGCCAACTGACGCTGAGACATGCTCGTCTGAACGGGAGCCTTGCCTTGCACATACGCCTTATAGTCTATCTATCTATTGCTATTTTACTGTTGAACCGCGTGTTGTTATATCTTTTCTCCTATTTTCTGTTTGTTCATTTGGTATTTCATTTGTATTTAAACATGGCAGATTGGAAATGACGGCCGCTCGTTCAGTATATTTTAGTGGTAAGTATATACTATCAAGGTTTTTTTACTATCTTCATTTATAATACAGCAGCTTGGAGAGTGGCGGCTCAATTAATATTTTATAGAAGAATTAAAATGAACTAATGAATGAATGACTCAGGATCTATGCCACCTGAAACTTTCAATTTTAAAGATTATACTCGAAAGCCGTTTTAATGGCGTACTACGTTCGCACCAGACGCCGAGATATTAAAATAATGATCTTTCGATTACCATTTTGGTACTTACTTTATACACTTAAAATGGAAAAATATTTAAATATAATCTATAAATATTTATTTTACGATTGTTTCTATATAACGACACGCGATACAATATTTATAAAAGTAAAACTTTATTGAAAATACGTAATCATTATAGTGAACGAAGCAAGGCTCTACATCGATCCCAAGCAGTGCTAGAAATTGACTGATATATTGAAGTTTTACTTGCAAAGAGGCTAAATGTATGAGTGCCTACGGGAAAGTTACTTATGATGTAAATTAACGAATGCGACCACTACATGATTGTGAAACGGGTGACGGATAACCCTAAAACCATAGATAACTAACGCACTGGCTAAAAAAAAATGTCATAGAGCATCTATGTATATGTCATTGTCAAAATGTCGATGCATTTAAATAATACTATAATTAAAAGTTGAAATTACGCCATGTTTTAGCGAAATTTAGATATTGATTGAAACAGTGCTTAGATTATGCGACGTGCATATATATATATATAATGATTCCAATCACGTATAAAATATCTTAAACATATTATATTGTAAAATGTATAAATAGTTATTGCAGCTGTAATTAGAAGTTTATTTTTCATATCGGGTGTTAAATACTTTAAGTAGTATATATTGTGGTAAACATGTTTCATTAACGCAATACAAAAATAATAATTAAAAAAAACTGTTAGACGAATCGGCTGTGTCGTGTGAACTTCTGTCGAGTGTGTAGATTGTAATTTTGTGTATATATTATATTTGTAACTTTAATTTTGTCGCCCCGTTCATTTATTTGTCCCTAAAAATAATTAATAAAAAAGCGATCTTTCTGTTTTCCTTTTCTTAGTAAAAAATGTTTTTTTTTTCTTATCTGTAATCTTAAAACCTGCTATGAATCTTATTTTCTTTTCAAAAATATGATACTTAATGTTTTCTTTAGTTAATAGAAGTAGGTATTTTCATATCACTGCCGCTCCTAGTGAAACAGTGATTCGATGACATATCTATTGTTAGGTAGAAAAAAAATGTTTTGTCGGTGTGTTGTAATGTTTTAATGAAATGTAAGGAAATGATTCGATTGTCGAATTGTAATGTTATTCGAATGGTTTTCGTCGATTATAATATCGATTTAATATCTAACGTAGTTAACTGGTTTGGACGTTTCACACTTTGTTTCCTATACAACAACGACGTCGTATCTGTTTTTCTGATACATTGTATCTTTTAATAGGAACAATGGGAATTCGTATAGAAAATTGAACTTAGCCTTTTAATCTGCGCCATTTACTTACAGCAGCTAATTGGCTAACCGCTTAGATGTATCTAAGAAGCGCAGGTTAAAAGTAAGTTCACGTTTTGACACGTAATTTTAATTTCTTTTTGTAGTGTTCTCATCTTTTTATTCAATATATGTTATTGCAAATGCCCGTTTAACGCTATCATTCTAACTTCGCTTTTTCACATATAATTTTAAGTTTCTCTCCTCATCTCCTTCGTATCGTATCTCATCACACTACTGTAAGCTATCGTTAAGTGTAGTATGTTATATATTTTACAGTAACCCCTCTTTGCCTAGTATCGTTAAGGTTGTTAGGTTTTCCACTCGTTTTATACAAACTATACCTTGTATCGACCTACGTGTAAGTTAAAGTTGAGCTTTTAACTTAGATATATGCGTTCTTTACGTGATGAATCTCCTATTAAATTCATCTAGGCTCTAATTAAACGATGTATCGACTTACAATCGTATCGATTATTATGACGATATTTCGAATATGATGTGTTAGGGTGTCATGTTACATAGTTCATCCACTCGTTCGTTTTGTCTCCGGCGTGCGGACGTCTTCACCTGGGATGTTACGGAGCTCCGGAACCGTAACTGTGACACTCATATATCTGAATATTAAAAAAAAAAATACTAGTTTTTGTAGCCGATTTTGATATAAGTGTCGGATACTTTCGAATTTGGCAAAGTGTAATTACAATTTATTTATGACAGGTTATTGGCTAAATAGATTGATAAATATATTAAAAAAACTGTTGTCAATAATAAATTCCTTAAAAATAACAGCAATTGGGACAATAGTTCATATAAAAAAGGAATTGATAAATTAATAGCCCAAATAATTGCATTATTACTCGTATCATTATATTCCTCAAATTCTGAAATCCGCTATAATACGAATCGATTTCGCATCCGTAACCGAAACAAATATACATAATATATCCGTATTACGAATACGGATATATTATGTATATTAAAGATCCGAAACACTACATCCCTAACATCCCCGGTCTCCGCCTGGTCGGTTAACACGGCCGACATCAACTGCCAATCGTTCGTGTAGCTATAAAAACTTAAAATTTCATAAGATATATCAATAATACAAAAAAAAACATTCTTAGATTTTAATGAGAATATTGTTAAATTGAAATTATAGTGAAAATTTAATACTCGTTGATGAATCGCATACGTAGCCAGGTTGCTTACACGCTAGTGGAACGGGAGCTGTGTTTACCGATATATTTTTGATCTTATTTTTTGTTCTCAACAAACAAATTTAGTGAAAAATATTCGTTACAATTCTTTGGCAGTAGCGATGTTGTTCATTCCAATGATAGACGATACCGAAAGTACTATCAAAATTATGTTTTTATAACAAAAATATAACTATTGAATCAGATTAGTAAAATATAAAGAAACTTATTTCTTTAATTGAATAGTTTTATTAATTTTTGTATACGTCTTTTACATTTTACAGTAAAAAACGACCTCAAAACTTTATTTAACTAATCGGTTTTTTTTAACTGTCTTAGTTCTGTAAATTAAGCAAAATTCTTACGCACAGATAATTGATCGATCTCCATAATAGTTTAACTTGATACATATTCATTTATAGCTTGTTTCCACTACCCATTAATAGTATCTATCAACAGTGCAATTGTAAACTGTCAATCATACCACCAATGGTCCCACGTAATATCGAAAATCCAAAAAATTCAACCATATTTAAATATTTTTTATTAGAAAAATTGCATTTTAACAATAAATAATAATTATTTCTCATACAAATATTGATGGTAGTATTGATAGTAAATTGACTTGCCATAAAAAGGTGCTGTTCGAAAGTAATTCCATTATTTAGTACAAATGTGTTACCCTCAGTGATGATTGAATTCCGTATGTTGATTTATATTTATAAGACTGATTTAATGATTTCCTTGTGTTCTTAATTAATTTGTAGCGTATCCTTGCTGATGCCGTCATCGGATAAATATTATAAAGTGGTATATTCAGATAATGGATTATCTTAACACTAGGTTCCAAGGTTCCCTCTGCGTCAAATGAACTGAAAATCAATGTTTGGTTAATGGGAAACAGCATTGTATCATATTTATTCGATGATTCTTATATTTTAAGATGTAATTATAATCTGTATACGTTTTATTTTTATAGCAAATACTTATGTATGGGACAGATTATAAAAAATGGGGAACAAAAATTTTTTAATTCAAATATACAATAATGTTCACTGTCGAATGCAATCGTAGATGTAAATGTAAAAGTGTATTTTTATAATATGTTAAATATAATCACTAAATCAAATGTTAAATAAAATAAATTTTTACAATGATTTTTCCCCAATAATTTTTGTTCCCCATAAATATTGTAAAGTACCCAATGATATATAATATATTGTTACTTTTAAAGCATTATATTGTATATTATCGGTAGTCAAGTTTATTTCGAATATTCAGTGTTGCTATCCTCAACCCAGTAGACGCCATTTGTATATTTTTAATTGCGAAGTGGGCACAGTGTTGGCTTAAATTTATTTTAAAGCTATAGAAAATGGCGAATGTTTTGGCGGGACGGTGTGTATTTAGATGTAGAATAATTATTTTATAAATAAATATCCCGCGCCGCGTCCCGGGACACGGTGGATTCGCAAATTATACATAATGTATATGAAAAATAAATTTATGTGAGGCGATATGTGAAGTTTTCTTTTTATTAAGTAACCTATTCAACCCTCTTCCTGTTGTTTGTTTTTTCACTTTTTTCCTTTAATTTTAACCTTATAACAATATGGATGGATTACTTTTAAATTTTTAACGTTTATTTATGACAATACATTACCATACGAAGCGGAAAATATGGAATATTTTGTAATAAAAAATCCGTTTCGAATAGGTTCAAATAGCATAAAACACTTACATATATGAAGCTCACTCAGTGGCGTAGCTAGGGTATTTGCTGCCTGGTGCACCTTGGGACTTGATGCCCTTTAAAATGGTCAAAATAGTTTCAGATTTCAAAACACAGTATAGTAGATACATACATTTTTATTGCTTCAAAACTATAATAATTATATATAAATTATAACATTAGATTTTGGTAAAAATTATTGCAAAAATTTAAAAAGGGACATTACGCGCTTTTTCACTAGCAAAGTCATTAATCACATTTTCAAAATTAATAGAATCGACTAGTTCATGTTCGATTGGCATGATAGCGAGATTGTATTTTTCATTTTCATTCTCTCGTTCTTCTTGTACATTTAAAAAAAATAGAAGAATTGTTCGTAGACTTTGATGCCCCTTTCCTGTTGATGCCCGGTGCGACTGCACCGCTCGCACCCCCCCAGCTACGCCTCTGAGCTCACGCTCACACACGCTATAATTTCTTACTGTAAATAAAACTGTTACTGTTTTTACAACAAAAAAAAACTATATAACTTTTTACAGATAACAAACAACATATGTTTATATATTTGGACAAACAAACAATTTTGTGTTAATAAATCTTGCTATTATTCGTTATTCTCGCCACGTCTCCCTAACGTCGTTATCGAATAATCCCATTATCTAAGTGTTGTGACATAAATTGACTCAATGGATACATATTGCTCTGTTAATTATTATACCGTGCTTACTTTGGAAGATTGCAAGGCAGGTATATCAAACACATGGCTGATTTAATTAGTAGATTCACTAGCTTTAACCTGCGGCTTCGCCCGCTTGTTTAAATGGACTAAGTTGGGTATGAGACACAGGACTTTCTAAGTACCCGTAGTAACTTTGACCGAAGGTATAGTGGGTTACAACGAAACGATTAACTTGATAAAGGTCAGTAGTGCAGAGGCACAAAGTGTGACTGAAAACGCGACTGGTTGTGGGTTCGATCCCCACTCAAAGAATATTTATTTAAATTTATAGTACCATTTCTTCGCTCTGTTGTAGAGGCAAAGCGTAGCGTTGAGTTTCGCCACTCAACATGTAATGCAATAAAACAATAATGGAACATGTAATTAAACAGTAATGGAAAATGAGGAGCGAAGTGTGTTAACACTAAGTTTATTCTGCCTACTCTGTCACATGCGGGATACAGATGTTTATAAACCAATAGTTACTTTAATTCTATTATGATATAATCCCTAGATTTATCGTATTTTGTATTGAAATCTTATAAATATATGTTGCCCTCAATCTGTTCTCAAATAATTTAATATATAAAACCGCTCCATCTCCGTTAATTCACCGCAAAGCGACTCCGTTGATCTGAATAGCCATATGCTTGGTTGGTTTAAATCGGCCGACTTAGAACGTATTACGTATTCTCAATTGAGACGTCATGTTTGAATATCAATGACCTATCCCGGGGTGAAGCCTGGAGATATTTTCTATAAATTATCATAGACAGATGGGGCGTGTCTGAGTGCACAGTGGCTATGGGTTCGATTACCATTAAATTGAATCCGATGGTATATTTACTTGTCTGTCTATTAAATCCCGCTCAGAGCAGGGTAATCATAGGTAACCTACCCTACTACCGTTCCCCATTTTCTATCAAGTTCCAGAGGCGTTGCATGTTGAGTGGCGACATCAGAGCGAAGAGATCAAAATATATTATAGCGAACTAGCGAAGCGATAGTTTGTGAAAGAGGCGAGGAAAACGTGAAGTTTCCTACAGTTCTGATAAATATGCTAAGAAAGTGGTAAAGGAAAGGATTACTATAAATGAGTAATAAGTATAAATAAAAAAAATAAATCAAATAAATCAGCTTAACGCTGTATTCTGCAGTAGTCTGCCGGATTCTGGAGGCATTGCGTGTTGAGAAAGAAATGGAAATAAAATGAAATGTTGAAAATGGAAATATAAATTAAATATTTCTTCTCCTCTAGTGGGGACCGAATCCACAACCAGTCGATTTTACAGTCACACTTTGTGCCCCTGCGCCACGACTAGGCAAATTGATTATTATTACGTATATGGTAATAATAATCAATTTGCCATTTAATTGGACACTATTTTATAAAATGAAGTACTGTGTGCCAACACAAAAATACAATATTATAGGTACCTATTACAAAAAAAGAGCATAAAATAAACTAACATAAAATTTATAACCTGTCTTCGAAAGCATAGAAAAAGGTAATGTATTTTATATAATATTAATAGGAAGAGATCGTAATCAGAGGATACGACAACTCTATTGTGACGAACTTTTCCCCATCAACTTGTTTTGGTTCCCGTTATTATGGTTCCTGTGGAAGTTTTTTTGTTGTTATATTTATTTTTGTTATTACTAGCTTTCTAATACTTAATAAAAAAAAGCAGCTTCACGCTATATCCCGCATGTACCAGAGTAGACAGAGGGATCCTAGTATTAAAACACTCCGCTCCCCACTTTCAGAATTCTAGAAGCATTTGCATCTACACCAGAATGAAGAAATGAAAATATGAAATATTTCTTTTCTCCGAGTCGGAACCGAACCCACTTGTGCCCCAACTAACTGCTGGCTGGCTTTGTACCTATTACCTACCTTCGTACCTATTAGCTTATTAACTTTTGAATTTACAAGTAAATAAGACTCGTATTTCATTTTTAATACAGATGTTTTTCTTAAACATTGAAAATTATCTGCCAACTATCTAAAATTGAATATTTTCAAATATATTTTATACGATTAATATAATACGAGACCAGTCGTGGAGCAGGGGCACAAATTGTGACTGTAACATCGACTTGGACGGTTGTGGGTTATCCTCACTCGAGAAAATGAAATATTTATTTACTCTTATATTTTAATTTTTTCGCTCTGTTGTCGAGGCAAAGCGCGGCGTTTAGTTCCGCCAGTCAACCCTCAATGGCTCCAGAACTCGGCGGAAAGTGGGGAACGGAATGGCTTATCACTATGTTCCTTCTGCCTACTCTGCTCTGTGTGGTATACAGTGTGAAAGTGATATATTTTTATTTATTACATAATAAGATTTTTCCATTTTATCTTGCAAGCAAATCTGTAAGGTGTCTATCATATATATATCGACATAGTATGTACTCGGTCAGGCTCGCTTAAGCAAGGTCCACGAGACCCATTGATCTCTTGAGCCTTATAGGCTTGTGTACTCAATACTCCAAGATACGTAAGCTAAATGACAGTATGACTTGACGTTGACAAGTTACAAAGAATATAAAGGTTTGATATTGAATTATATTTAGGCCTGTGTAGCTATTAAAACTGTTGGTACAAAATCTCTTTAAACATATTAATTCTTATAATAAGAAAATACATGTTTATTAATTGCTATAAAATATTTAAATGTTTGCTTTAATAGCATAAAGCACAATTTGAGCACCAGAAGCTAACGCCCTATATTTTGAAAATATGATAAGTAGAAAAAGCCTAGGTATTTCTTAAATTTAGCCTCAAGCTTGGTCTCATTGCAGAGGGATCCTAATGATAAAACATTCCTTTCCTACGAATGAATGGCGTAGCTCAACACCGCGCTTTTCATGTTACCAGAGCGGAGAAACGAAATTAATAATTCATTTCCAACTGTCAATCAAATTCATTACCATTTCGTTAACAGACCAGTACCAAATGTGTATTTCACAAATTGTACATTGCGAAAACATATTTGTATTTAGACATTTTAAATAAAATGTCTAAATACAAATACATATTATCAATCTACTTATGAGATGAACAAAGTTACGTGGTCTTCATTCACTTTATCTAATATTTTTTTTACATATATTAATAATTAGAGGAGTTAATAGCACAGTTAATGATCTATAGCACAAAGCAATTTGACCCTACCTGTCTATCGCCTGTGTTCTGGCTGGCTCATCACAAACTTTGAATGGGGTGTCCGCTTGGATAGCCTAAGCCACAGCCATAATAGACATTACTGTTCAAGATCGAAACGTTATATTTGCATATCAACCGTCCTCAGGTTGAAATATCGCCTTCGAGGTAATGTAAGTCTAGAATAGAATTGTATTAATGTAGAAGACAAATTATTTTTAAATTTAATATTATATTTGATTTGTTTTAACTTATATTTTATCATAAATTAATATGAATTTAATAAACAGTATCGTATATGATATTTTGTGTTAATTTATGGAATTTATTGCCAATTTATTAAAAATGCTATGAATTTCAATTGCAACCTTCAAAACGTGATTTTCATAAGTTTAAAACGTATCTTCGAACTCTTCAAAAAGAACTATAGAATTTTTTCTGTATTTTTATATTAGTAGCAGACAAATTGGAAGTGAAACATGTATTTTATATACTTATATAACTTAAGTATATATACTTATTAGTAGTAGTACTAGCGTGTATCTATAAATAAAAAATAACGAATACATTAAAACTCTTCTCAGAAGAAATCAGTTCTAAGATAAGGCAAAATTATACAATAGATATTAAACAACAAATTTTTAACCAAAGCTCATTTAATTACTTTAGATGATGTATAAAAGTTTCACTTAATAAAGAGTTAATTAACAGCGAGGCATTTCAAAGAGATATAGATCAAAGAAATAAGTAGTTTACAAGAGCTCAAAGAAGTGAAAAATTGTTTTTTTAAAATATTATTTTTAAAATATTATGCCATATTTAGGAAAGAAAAATACTTATTTAGAAAACGTATAAAAAATTGAACGTAACAGGACTCGAACCCTCGCCTCCTTGAAACCTTGACTTTGACGTATGGCTTAGTGGTTAAAGCGCCTGGTCGGTTTCAAGGAGGCGCGGGTTCGAGATTACTAATTCTTATATGAAAATGAAATTGTCTCGCCGCTGTTTAACGTATATATATGGTAATGTTATGGAGAAAAAATATTGATGTTACTGATTAAATATTGATTTAAATAACCATTTCACAATTTCTTCTTAAAAATACTTATAGTACGATATAGAAAGAGCAGGAGTTACTTTTCTCGTTATTTTACCGCTAAATGTATAAAATAGATAATCGAGCCGTTTTCATACTCGATTAATTCCTCAGTGCTCATTTATCTTTCTAATAAACGCTTTCCCATAAATACATTTTCTGAAAAATGTTTCATTATTTTTCATGAAACCGGCTTTAAGCCCCCATTTTACCTTTTTAAAACTTCTATTACCGTTTTCTTTCATCGCTGAAGGCATTTTACGTGTTTCTAAAGGAGGCTGTAATATGATTAATTACTTTTCATGTTTTAAATCGATAGGATGTGTATTTAAATCATCGGCTTAGCGTTGGGTGCCATATTGGCCACCGCGCAGAGTAATCCCGCCATAAATAACTGACTGACGTTTGTCTGTACTCTGTGTACTCTGTGGTACACAAACAACAGATTATATTTATTTCGGTTTGTTTGTTTTATTTTAATATTTTAAATACGATGACAGGTCCGCGTGTGGCGGCTGCCGGTCTATTTGCGTTTAATTGAGCGGTATGTGGTCTTGTCTTTTAAATCAATAATAAATTATTGATTTAAATTGTGTGATTTCTTCATCGATGAAATTTAACTTTTTGCAGTGCCATTACTTGTATTAATTTAAAAAACATTTTTATTTTATAACATTGTGCTTTTCTAACAATATATTTTAAATATATAATCATAAATAGTATACCAGTATTATTTTACAACAACTTATGTATAGAAGAAATATCCCTGACAGGTTCATCAAAAATATAAAACACCAAATTACTAAGCCGAAAATGAAGTGACCCCTTTAGATCAAACGCTAAATAAAATATATATTTGACCGTTATACGTATCTTGGAGTAGAAATATGCAATTTGTCGGGCCACATAATTAGAGGGCAGAGTTCGCTCCTTAATTCTTAAATAAGAAAGGCAAACGATGTCACGCAAAATAAGGCTTAATTCGACTGAAGTAATGGATATTACAGTGGGGTTCTATTTTGTAAAATGTAGGCTGGAATACTTTAAGCGGCGTGACGTTCGACGTAACTTTTACTTTGAACAAGGATTTATCCCCGTTGTATGGTTACTTTATTGTGTAAAGGTCTTTTCACCTATGAAATTATTTATTTATTTATTTAAAATAAATTATTTATTCAGTAATAGGTTTCTCTTTAATATTGTAGTATTTATTTATTGAATCAATGAGAAAACGAATTTTCTTTTTTTGCAAGCATTTTGTTCATTAACTACAATGAAAAAATGAATAAAAATTTTAACGTAGCGGGATTTGAACCCGCGTATCTTGAACGCCTCCCAGGAATAAAAAATATTTTTCTTTTCTTAGTAAAGGATTATTAAAAATATTTAAAATCATCAATCTTTTACTTTTTACACAAAACTATTATAACTTGACCTTTTTGAGCTCAAAATACTTTCTCCATCTTCCGTTGGTTTTAAACACATTACATGACACGTAGGATAAAATGGAAAGTTAAAAAGAAAAACAAAGTCTAATTCAAATCCCACCAAAATATTCAAAGTGAGGCAGAGGGAACCTACTGTTAAGAAATTCCATTCCCCACTTTCTGCCGAATTCTGGAGGCATTGCGTGTTAAGTGGCAGAACTCAACGCCGCGCTTTGCCTCGACACCAAAGCGAAGAAATGGACATATCAATTTAAATAAATATTTCATTTGCTCGAGTGGCGATCGAACCCACAACCAGCCGGTTTTACAGTCACACTTTGTGCCGCTGCGCCACAATTGACCTCATATAACAAAATATTTATTTAAAAAATAATCAATTCCGCCAAGAAATAACCAAACACTTGAGGTATTAATTATTTATTAGCTAAGAGCCGTCTCCCGGCGGGTGACGGGGATCTTTATTAAGTGGCACAATTCATTTGGTGGGGGAGATGGATTAATAGCTTCGTTTATAATAAACATTACTGCGCCTGTAAATGAGTTCGTCTAATGTAATATAATATCCAGGGCTCAGGTACGCTTCCGTGCAATTATTTTGAGAAATTCCAACATGTCAGTGTCCATTTTGCTAAAATTTATACGGCCATATGCCATATGAAAATATTTCTTTTGTTTTGTTTTTTCTTTTGGAAAATTTACTTTACGTGGTCACGCCTCATATCGTCGTCAGTCTTTTATTTAACTAAGGTATTAGTCTAAAATATACGCTTTTATCTTAGTTTAAAATACTATACTTACGCTTAATTTAAAAAGCAAAAAAACATATTTAAATGAGCAAACCGTAAAAAAGAAGGTCACATTTACAGGCGGAAAAAAATCGATACGGTTTTTCAGTACATTTATCACGTCGCGTCAGAGCGAAATTGAGAAGTCACCGAGTAAGAGGTTTTCGATCCGATTAGGATTTATTAAAATGTCCTTGAGATTTTTTTGTTTAAAAAAAGGGATCTCTTATTTGGCCTTTACCGTTCACAAAATATTTGCGTTGCCCGTATTGTATATATACATATGTTCATAAAAGCCTTACTAATTGGCTGGTTCTGTTGATATGTGATTTTTTTTGTTTGTTTTTTATTTTCCGTAAAATTATATGTGAAAGGAAATTATTTAAAATGAACCTAAATAACTTACTTTAGAACTCTTTATACTATGAGACAATGGAGATATGTGATAAGATAAAATTTTCAACGTCATTAATATTGTGAATCCATAATTAAATATATTACGAAATTTATTGAATCATTGACTATTTGGAAATAATAGTAAAGTACCAAAAAAAGACAAATTTTCTATCGTTTTTATAGCATCTCTAGGCAGAATTCTGTTTCCGCGTATATTGCGGTTTATATTAATTGTTAAATAAAGGTAGGTGGTACACTCCGTTCCCATTAAGACATTTCCGTTCCCTACTTTTCGCCAAACTCTGGAGGCATTGCTCGTTCCCAGAGCAAGAAAATGAAAATATTAAATACGAAATTTTCTCGAGTGGAAATCGAACCCACAACCTGTGTTACAATGTAACTGGTCTCTAAGTAGTGTAAAGATAATTTATATATAATCATTACATTGAGTGCGGATCGAACCAGCCATCTTAAACACTATTCCATTGCGAAACAACGTCTTTATTCTAAAGAGGCCAGTCGTGGCGCAGGGGCACAAAGTTTGGCTGTAAAATCCACTGGTTATGGGTTCCATCCCCACTCGAGGAAATGAAATATTTATTTACATTTATTCGTTCTAATGTCGATTTATAGCGCGGCGTTGAGTTCCGCCACTCGACACGCAATGCCTCCAGAACTCGGCGGAAAGTGTGGAACAACGATGTATCTTAAGATTCCCTCTGCCTACCCTGCTGTGTGCGGGATACAGCGTGAAGCTGTTTTTTTTTTGTTTTATTTATTCTAAATAATTATTTTAATACTTGAATTGAGATTTTCAATTTTATCAATGCGTGTAACTTCTATTTTTAACTTTACGAAATAAATATTGTGATATTAATTTTATAAAGCAAACAAAAGTGAACGGCCTGATATAAACGATTGCTGGGTGGTGCCGTAAAACAACAACTACTGTTGTTTCAGGCTGCTAGCCTTTTGTTTCGAATATCATTTCTAAACATTTATTTTGATTTTTTTATAAATATAAGTCACTTTAAGTCACTAGACATTGATATTAGTCACTAGATTTATTACTAGATATTCTGTTCTATTTTTTTTACTTGTATATCCCCCAATCAAATTCAAATCAAATTCATATTCAAAATATTCTTTATTCATTAAACTCTTGGTAAACACTTTTGATAATGTTAATATATAAAAAATATATATATTTTAATAAAAAAAAAATCGGCAAATACAAGTCCGACTCGCTCATTGAGGATTCCGTACCAATAATCCGTACCAATAATCCGTACAGGATTATTGGTACGGAAGGAGGAGGAAGAAGGAGGACAGGTCAACGGGAAGTACAACTTTACATTTTTTTCAGTAGATAAACTTAAGTTTGCAGGCAGTTTGACACATTTCCCGCATCATTGAACATAAGCATAGTAATTAAAATTTTATATATTTTTCATCCAAATAAGCTATCACTATAGCTATCGTGGCGCAGGGGCTCAAGCGCGTGACTGTAACTATCGCAGTTGTGGGTTCGATTCCCACTAGGATTGACGAAATAATATTTTCAAATATTTGTATTTCTTTCCTATGTTCCCTGCTATGTGCGGGATACAGCGTGAAGCTTAAGAAAACTAAATATACTATCTATATTGACTTTCGGAGGAAAATTACACTAAAACGTCTATTATATGTGCTTGTTTGATTTTATTACCAACGTTTAATAAGCTTTTAGAGTTGAAAGCTTCAGGGCCTGTCTAATGGCCGATAAAGCTGACATATTGGTTAATAATACTCTTTTGATGGTTGTACCAATTTATTTGCAGCATTTGTATCTACTATCTATATTAATATGGTACTTTGTATTGAAGTTAATTATTCAATTAAAATATGACTAAAAAACTGTCTAAAATAAAATGCAACACTACTATTTTAATAAAAGATTAAATTAAATCCCGCAGATAGCAGGGTAGGGAGAGGGAACCTAGTGTTAAGACACTCCGTTCCCCACTTTCTGCCGAATTCTGGAGGCATTGCGTGTTGAGTGGTAGAACTCTACGCCGCGCTTTGCCTTGACACTAGAGCGAAGAAATGAAAATATAAATGTACGTAAATATTTTATCTCGAGTGGGGATCGAATCCACAATCAGTCATTTTTACAGTCACACTTTGTGCCCCTGCTCTACAACTGGCCTCACAATAAAACATAATATAATTTTCTTTTTTCGTTTAATTTACTTTGCTCAATCAATTTTGATGCTAAGCTGCTTAATTTAAATAACAATCATTCTATAATAAGCTAACACGTGTTGAATTGGAATATTTAAGTTCTCGAATAGTTTTGGTTCTCACCGCTGGGGAGCTTTGTACGTATAACTAATTTTGGCACGAAGCGAGTCTCGTTCACTGCGGAAATCATATTATGTTTTAATGAAAAACATTTAAATTATGAATACCATTAAACGTGTATTATATGGTTTATTTTATGCTATGTTAATTATAGATCTATATAATAAAATTAGAAAATAAACAGATAAACTAACTTATTTTAAATCATCATTTTCCGATGGATGATTTTGGAGCGTTGCGTGTTGAGTGTCGGATCTCAACACTGCACTATGCCTCGACACCAGAGCGAAAGTATTAAAATATAAATT
Organism: Heliconius hewitsoni; assembly: GCA_018230445.1. Taxonomy (NCBI): domain Eukaryota; kingdom Metazoa; phylum Arthropoda; class Insecta; order Lepidoptera; family Nymphalidae; genus Heliconius; species Heliconius hewitsoni. The sequence continues at coordinate 17,037 of DWAN01001157.1, forward strand.
TAAATTTAAATTTATATTTTAATACTTTTGTTTAAACAAATATTTCATTTCCTCAAGTAGCGATCGAATCCACAACCACGCTTTTATGCACTTGTGCCCCAGCGCTACGACTGACCTTACAACTTATTTTATTTCATTTTATATAATAATTATTTTATAGTAAAAAAAAGACTCAGCTGGTCGAACGAATGAAAAATGAAAGAATTGCAAAAAAGATTTATGATGGAAAAGTGAGCGGTAAGAGAGGTAGGGGGAGACCTCGGTTGACCTTCGAAATCTTCGAAATCCTTTATAATTATTCTATATAAAAATATCTATTTAAAAAGTTGCTGATGTGTATGACTACGGCAAATGTTCATCAAATTTATAATTTAAAATATATAGATATCTACATACATATGAGTTACCTTTAAGGAATAGTACTAAAAAAAATACCCGATTTCATCGATTCCATGCGCCAACCGCAAACAGCGAAATGGGCGAACTTAGTTCATTATAATTTTTATAACTCGAACTTTGGCAAAGTCCACCTTTGGCTTTGTTATAACTATATATTTCAAGCTTTGTGTCCGTTAAAAAATAGTTTTTCCATAAAATTTTATAGCTTCACGCTGTATCACGCACACAGCGGGGTATATACATAGATGAAAAGCGAGAATCGAAATATATGTTCACTATTCTTTAATTTTATATTATAAAAATTGGTAAAAAATTTTAAACTTAATTTCTTAACACTTTGTTTCGTCTGCCTACCCTACAACAAAGGAGATACAACGTGAAGGCAAAAAAAAATGAAAAAAATACATATCTAATTATCAGATGCAAACCCTTATATAGACCGTATATTTAAAACATGCTAATGATCACAGAGTACATCAAAGGTTCACGTAATAAATTAACCCGTTCCGGATAGGAACCTACAAAGGATATGAATCTCATTAAAATTAGACAAACTTATCAAACATTCTATCTCATAGATTAAAATACGTTTCCGACACCCTATAAATATGGCCAAAAGAAATGAAGAAACCTTCGTTAAAATGGTATTATATTTACGACGCGACGTTACATTTCTTTATCAGATTAATTTTAAATAGGTTTTATTGTGGTTGGGCCTCACGAGTAGAGTAGAATGTAAAATGTCAGAGTTTTGTTTTATTGAATTTTTTTTTTGCTCAACGCTTGTCTAGTGGGCACAGGGAACCTGGGAACTTAGCCTTACACTCTATTCCTATTATGAAACGCATTGCATGTTGAGTAGCGAAACTCTACGCCGCGATTTTTTTTTATCGACACCAAAGTGAAGAAGTGGTCTCTGTTTATTTAAATGGTTAGATATGTTTGTCTGCAAGATTTAGTCAATTATTATTTAAGATCTGAATAACACAAGAGATATCTCAATAACTGTAGAGTAAAAAGTATTTATTAGCTTTAATATTTAAAAATATTTTTAAAAGTATAAGAATCATATACAACAAAAAGTAGTGTACCCATAGTCCATATCCACAATAAAATTAATAAGATTTCATTTACTTTTGTTAAGAAAACATTTTGTTACTACATTGTACTGTAATTTATATCATATATCATAAAGTAGCTGGAAACGGATGGATGCGAAGAGCTAAAGATCGTGCTCAGTGGGGTGCCTTTGGAGAGGTCTATGTCCAGCAGTGGACGAGGACAGGCTGATGACGATGATGATGAAGATGATTTCATATATCTGATTTAATATCTTCGCCTCACATGTCCTTGCGTCGTGACCAATTTGGTACAAGAATGACTTTTTTTTTTTTTTATGGAAAAGACACGGCAAACGAGCGTGCGGGT
>DWAN01001158.1:0-18863 GCA_018230445.1 Heliconius hewitsoni
TTTTCTAAATAAGTATTTTTCTTTCCTAAGTGTGGAATAACACTTTAAAAATGTATTGTTTAACTATCATGGCTAGTTGTTAATGAACCGAAGGCTCAGATAATATTTTGCCAGTGTTTAACCACGTACCACAATGGTTACGACTGACTGTGGTCAATCTGTTCTCTGAGCAGGTGAGCTATTTGACTATTGAATTAATATAAAATGTTGTAAATAATGAAGAAGCAGGAGGCTGCTTCTATTCGCCCAAATATAAATAAATAAAAAATAAATCAGCTTCATGCATGCATATCCCGCATACAAGGGTAGGCAGAGGGAACCTGGCGAGACATTCTCCACTTTAAGCCGAATTCAACGCGGTGCTATGCCTCGACATTATTATATATAAAATAGAGCGAAGAAATATACATTTAAATAAATTCCTCGAGTGGATCGAACTCACAACCAGTCGCGTTTACCTCGAATAAAAAAAACAAAGTAATACTTCGGTATTTCATTTTATATTTTACAAAAGTTTAGGTCATCTAAAGCAAAGTTATGAAAATTCTATGAAGCTTACCTTCACTGAGGTGTTACGGACGCCCGTAGGTATCACTTCCGAAATTCGTAGCGCCACTAATTAAATGTTTCGTGAACTTGTACGTTTCGTGTAAATCTCGTAAAACGAAACTTGAGAAGGAAATTAAAAATGTCCAGCCATTCTATTGTAAAAGTTTCTCTTGTTTGTAGACAAGTTTTGTCATTGGGAATGCCCACCACGTCTGCTTGCAACCAAGTGGATTTTTTAGGAGATCCAATCGGTAGAGTTGCTTCACGTCGGTGCTTGACATTTATTTTTTGCTGAAGTAGCGCCGAAAATAGTATTTTTTCTGCTGCTGGTTTAGTCCTTCTTTTGTTCCGTTCCTTCTTTTTTTCCCTTCCTTCTTTTTTTTCTCTGTTCATTTTCAATGGACTCTGACAACTATTTTTTACATACAAGAATGTTAAATACTATTTATTTTTTTATATATTAGGGTATGTTATCAAAAAGATGAATTGAAATATACAACTTACATGATTTTCACAAATAGATGATAGTGTAACATATACGTAACTGAATCTAGGAGTTCGGTGTGGTGGGGGATACTTTTGAGTGGAAAATTGAAAAGGAAAACTTTTTTTTATCTAAATAGGGCGATGTTGAAGCCAGAATCGGCAAACAAATTTGATCGTTTACTACACATTACTAAAATTTCTCATATATATAAACTTATAATAATTTCTCAAGTCACATTCGATACAGTTAACTAATGTTCACTCAAGGAGTGATTTTATGCCCGAATAACTATGTTAATAGTATTCAAACCACAACAAAAACAATTGACGTCTTGTTAGATCTGGTCCCTTTAATAATGTTTCGAGCGTAGAATAGTTTAAACCAATGTAAATATCTTAAGTAATTGTCTTTATTTCAATTAAGATAGCGACGGTGAACGGGGACAGAAATACAGTAGTAAAACCTTATTTATATGAAGGATCAACATTTTCAGTAATAGTACGGTGATTATTCCTTATTTATATTGAATAATTTATAGTGGTCAACCTTTTACTTGAGTTGAGTGATGAGTGATTAAAGCCAACGCTATACTTTAAGTTACTGGTGCTGTAAAATATTTTATTTTTGCTTTTCTTTCATTCTTTATTTGTAGCTTAACACTGTATTCCGCATATAGCAGAGTAGATGGAAGGAACCCGAGTAGCTTGTGTTAAGACACTCCGTTTCCATTAAGATACTTCCGCTCTCCACATTCCGCCATTTCGGCATTGTGTGTTGAGTGGCGAAGCTCTTTCTTTCTTTCAAATCAAATTTCAACCCATAACTCTTCTGTCGCATATATTTTCAACAGCACTACATATAATATTTTCTTTATTTTCATATGAATAAAATAACAATTTAATCAATATTTAAGCTTATTTAAACAAGCTTATTAATGCTTAAATGTACGTATGATATGTTTAGATATTAAAATTGAGTTACCTTTTCTTTGAAATGTTCAGTAATGTCATTTTTGTGATACTCTTTAAAATTGCTCACTTTAAAAAGGTCTTGGTTTCTTTTATAGTTTCACCGAGGAAATACTTTTTTGTTGCTTTACTTTGTAACTTTAAGCACTTCTCAATCACTTTCAATCTTCTTTCATTTTCAACAAAAAATTAACTTATATTTTCTATTGCATTTCAATTTTAACGTTTGACTTTTAGCTTTTCGAATTAATTTTCCCACTTAAATATTTAGAAAATAGAGAATTTCTATATAAAGTCCTTGTAATCTAATGCTAAAATGTATCATATTGACCCAAGTGTTATTTAAAAAGAATGTTATATAATTTACTATCCTTATATATATTTAATTAAGTTAAAGGTTCTTCAAATTGTAAATTAATTAAAATATTTTATTTACAGGTAAGGATCCAGTTAACTATAAGAGTCTAAAATTAGCGAGCGTAAGTAAAGAAATAACTTAATATTGTTTTGAAAATATCGGCACGATTAATTTGAAAATAATTAATGAAGAACAGGCAACAGGCAACAGGTGTCTATATAACTTTTTGCAGTATTTGTAAAAATGCTAAAGAGAGAGTATATTTTTTAACCGTTTGGTAAGCTCTTTTGATCTCAGAGTTTATAAGATTTATTCAACCGATCACGTACATGCTATACAAATTCAAATTTTATTTTAAAAGGAAAAAGTGTCAATTCAAAAATATAAATATACGTATTTTATTTTCTATTTATTTCATGTTAGAAAGTACGTTTATATCAGGGGTTTCCAATCTTTTCTTGGTCAGGGAAAATTTTTATACAATTCTTGTTAGCAAGAACCACTTTGTAGGTATAATTATAAAAAAAATCAGACATTTTATGGGGTGTGTTAATTTTTAAGTAAATATTAAAAATCTGTGAATTTCAAAGTATATCTCATTCAAATGTCAAAATATTTTATGTTTTACAGACGAAACAACTTAACTGTAGGCAGATTTTGCTCAAACACAAAAAAAAAAAATCATTCGCGGACCATATTTTAGCTGCTGCGGACATCTACTGGTCCCCGGACCACTGGTTGGGAACCGATGGTTTATATGAATAAATATATCGCATATATTTGCAGTATTTATAAGGCTTACAAATTTGTAGAGTCACTCTAATATATTACATTATTGACAATAAGGATCGTTCTTACTTACGTGTGCGATCACCCTTAACTCACGGTTCGATTATTATGGATATTGTATATACAACATGAAATTGATGTTAATTCTATCTGAGCTATTGCAAAATTGTATTCACAAAGCTCTTCCGTATAAAGTAAGAGTTGAGTTCCTCAACTCGAACGAATCTCTACAAATATTATCTGATGAACATAAGTTCCATTCTTATTAGATTTTGTTATTGTTTTTTATTTGTTTTATTCTTTTGTTAGAGATCAAATATTCGAATACAGCAATATACGCGGAGATCGCAGTGATTTGTAATTTATGGTATTATTTTGGGAGAAACAAAAATAAACTCGAAACTTGTTTTCAAAGTTTAAAAATTATGGCCTCAGATATTGCTGGTTGGATACAGCAAGGGTTTTTTGTGCGAGCCTTTGTCTTAATTTTTGTAGAATTTTTTGGTACTGATTTAGTTGATATTTGACAGACAAAAAATCTGTGAATATTAATTACTATGTATTTTAAAAAAGGTATATGATTATTGAAATTGAAATATAAGCTGAAATTTTTTAAAAGATATATCTAAACGTTTTTCCAAAACCATAGAATATGAGAAATGATTAATTTCAACTCTGCCAACTTTTTAGTATAATTTGCTGACATTTACGTTATTAACACCGTAGTCTTTATGGATCGTTAATCAGAAGTCATTAAGGCGATCCAAGCAGCGTATCCAGTGTACCATTTGTTGGAGTAATTAAGATAAGTTGCCTTATAAGTGCATTCGGATTGTGAATTTTTTTTTGATTTACATTTTGATAGTGTTTTAATTTATTGTTTTTATCATGTTTAATAATAAGTTTTTTAGTGCATTTTTTAATGAACGATAATTTAAATTGATATTGACCAATTATTAATAAAAAAAAATATTACTTCGATTTTCTCTTTCTCTTTTCAAGTAAAGACACAAAGATATAAAACATGGCTTATTTGAAGAGACAAAGAAATGGACCCAAAATTTTGTTTTCAAATTATAAATTATGTATGATTATTATGTTATTAATAAGCTTATAAATTGTATCTAAAATTGTTATTTGTTTGTGTTTGGAAAAGGCACAATATGTTTGCCATATAAACTCATTTATTACGTCGCTGACACAATGCTACTTAACAAGGGAGGTTTATGTATTGTATTTGTCTCTATCAACGACAATTATTTATTCTCTCCCGTACAACAGCTTTTTTTAATATTAATTTTCATCAACTTTCGGTGTATGTATAACAAAAAGGTTAAGCCTGTATATTATAAGTTATATATTTATTTACACTAACACTAGGTTCCCTCTGCCTACCATGCTGTGTGCGGGATACAGCGTGAAACTGATCTGATTTGATTTCGATACGATTAAACACAAATCACAGACGGACATAACAATTTTATTCATACGCATTGATATAAAGATTATCTAGTGTAGATAGATCTGCTGTTGCACGCGGTGGCTGATGTATGGCAACACTAGAAATAAATTGTTGTATTTGTTATATGTTAGAATCCAATCCACGTGATGGATTGCAATTACTAGGGTGTCAATAGATTCGTTAGTCGCTTGTGATTGATCAGTAGCAATTGAATCTAGCAAGTGCATTCTATATATCGATCGAAATATCTCGTTTTTATATACATATATGTGTAGGAAAATATTTTATTTCCTTTAGTTTACTTATTCTGGAAATAGTTTGTTTGTCATTTTATATTATTTTCTTATATTTAAAAATTAATTTAACGAGCATATTATCATAGGCATAGTAGGATGAGAAACTCAAAAAGTATATATCATCATGGGTCCAACCAATCAGGATACCTCTGCTTTAAGTTGGTCAGGAGATGGGTATACTATGGATTCTAAATGATACTAAAATATCAAGTGAAGATGAGATGCGATGATTAGTAAATAATATACAATACCTTCAAAATAGTTGGAAAGTGAAGTGAGGAAAATAGAGTGAGCGGAAAGTACGCTTATCCATAATATTTACAATAATAAACAACATAACAAAATAAATTTCTATATAAAATTATATGAAACCACACCACATGTGTGTGGTTTCATTTAATTTTATAAAAAAATAAATGAAACCACACACACACACACAACACAATAAAAAATATAATAAAACATGCGATTTCATAAAATAATTTTTAATGACGATATCTTCCATCTTTCCCAATAAGGCAGCGCAGATTAATCTAACATAGTCGTGTACGATGGAAAATTCAATTCGCACCCAATCAATTCAGTGGCCTTTACAGGTCCGTTACGTCAGGTTGGTGAATTCCCACACTGTGGAAGTATGAAACTCAATTTGCCATACTCCTATTAGAATATGCTATAGAAATTTTTAATTCGAACCGATACTGTGGCTGCAAAATGTCGTGTACAGACAGACGAAACCCCCTTTTAACTTTTGAAATCTGTCACAAATAATAACTCGATTGTGTTTGTTATTGACGTTAAATTTAGCATGGTATTTAAATTGTGGTGACGCGTATTTCATATATCTAAAGTTTTAATTAAAACTCGAGCCACTCACGCTTATTTTATTTGGCACGTTATATAGTAAAATACGTACGTAGGTAATTAATCTTAACTTTTAGGCATACATTATTTGCCTATTTTGTTTCACGTGTACGGTAAATTTGATTTTTGATTTTGCTTAAGATATAATGAAATTTTGCTTTGGAGGCCAGTCGTGGCGTTGGGGTACAAAGTGGGACTGTAAAATCGAGTGGTTGTGGGTTCGATCTCCACTCGAGGAAATGAAATGTTTATTTATATTTTCATTTCTTCGCTCTCGTGTCGAGGCAAAGCGCAGCGTTGAGTTCCGCCACTCAACACGCAACGCCTCCAGAACACGGCGGAAAGTGGGGAACGGAGTGTCTTAACACTAGGTTTCCTCTGCCTACTCTGATATGTGCGGGATGCAGCGTGAAGCTGATAAAAAAAATGCAATACTATTTAATATTTATATTGCAAGAAATGCCAATAACCATATTTTTTTAAATATGTCATATAAAAGATAATATAGATCAAGATATATATGGATATATAGTTCAAATCTTACTGTGTTATTGAATAACTGTGGTTATTTAATTCGTTATTTTCACCCATCAACTACACTTTTCCGGTGTAGATAGTGACACTTTATGTCCACCCGGCACGGATATTAAGTTGTTTGTCGGAACTTTTAGCCTTATTATCACGTATAATTGAGGATAGTCGTCGTGCGCCAAACCGGGTGACGATAAAGCCGACATGTTGTGGGTTCAATTCCCACTTAAGGAAATTAAAAATGTAATATTCTTGTTCTAAATATTTAATTTATTCTTTTGTTCCCTCTGGTAACGAGGCAAAGTGCGGCGTTGAGCTCCACCATTCATTTGGAATTTGGAACGGAACGGAAGTTAAAAAAAATCACGTTAAATTTTATTCAAATATATATTGAGTATAAAAACGTTATTAATATTTTTTTTTCTGTAAGAGATTTGAATACACGACCATTACTTACAGTCAGGTCACACTAATTTATTACTAGTAAAAACTAAAGTAGAATTTGTATTATTTTCCAATAATAACGCTAGTAGAAATAAAAGAGCTTACTTAAAAACATTTTAATTCCTGAATAATATCGACACAAGGTGAACTGTTGCGTTAATATAAATCGGAATAATTTTATACAAATAATAAAAAAAGACATTTTAAAAAGCACATTTTTGTGCTACTTTTAATTTTATTGAAAGCTTTCATAAAATATATACAAATCTCTAGAAATGTTAACTGAAACGTAATGACTTTTGAATAAAAATATTTTCACTAAAAGCTTGTTTTTATTTCAATGAAAACGAGGGTATTTAAACGATCAAACAACACAACCGACACGATGTTTACTTGGAACTCGCCTACTTGGTTCCGTAGCCATTGAGGGGCAATGAAGGAAATCTATCCATATTTATTTATCGCTTTTGACTATTGGCAAGAGATCGCAATTACTGAGACCCTCATGCCACTGCAATTTCGCAAATTGCAGATTTTACCCGATGGCAAGAACTTTGAAATTGCACGTCGTTATATGCATTAGACCTTCTTTGCATCGGCGTCGTGACTTTCGACGTGTGGAAGACGTAATTATCAAAATTAATAAGGTATTTTAATACTTTCTAAGATTAAAGTTTCTATGTGATATATGATTTTATAACTATCAGAATTATCAAGTAATCAATCGATTGCAGAACAGTTGAAGTATATGCGGAGAAACAAAAGTAATTTTTGCTGTCATCTCTTTAAGTTTTAATGTTAAATTGTTCACTTTAGCTGATATTAGGCGCTTTTGCCTTGATACCAGAGCGAAGAAATAAATTTTTTTTTCACCTTCACGCAGTTCCGCATTAAGAGGGAGCCTTGTGCTAAGACACTCTGCTCTCCACTTTCCGCTGAATTCTGGAGGTATTGTGTGTTGAGTGGTTGAACTCAACGCCTTGCTTTACCTGGACACCACAGCGAAGAAATGAAAATATATAAAAAATAATAATTTATTCTCCTGAAAGGGAGTCGAACCCAAAACTGTTGTGTATTTTAATAAATGTTGAAATATTTACAATATAAAATTGCAAACACAATATCAACAACTACCGAGATCACATTTTTCTTAACTGGAGCAGACGGCCTTATGTATATTTGATGTACCACGGCTGTACCAAGTTCTACGCTAACGATGAAATTACGTACAATGAGTCCTGTTTTTTAACAATTTTTTTTAACAATTTTAAATTTTTGATTATAAAGTCAAAATATAATAGCAGTTAAAAAAAGTTTCATTTTTTATCTTGACGCTGTATCATGCACATACCAGGCCAGGCAGAGGGAACGTTGTGTTGAGGGAACGGAACTTAAAGTTAAGTTCCTCCGTTCTCATTAAGACACTTTCGCTCTGCACTTTCAGCCCTATTCTGGAGGTATTGTGTCTTGAGAAGCGGAACTTAACGCTGCTTGTCGCGTCACTAGAGCCAGAAATTAAAATATAAAATATTACATTTCCTTGAGTGGGATTCGAACCTATATAATAACTGTCGCGTTCACAGTCGTACCTTTGTGCCTCTACGCCACGATAGACTTCAAGAATTTTAAAAATAAAAGTTTTTATATAAACCATGAAATTGTATGAGAAAGAAAGATTAAACAACTTTAGCTCTTAACTATAAATTCAATCTGCGTGAAGCGTTAATCGAACTAAAAATAAAAAACATCGAATTATTTCTATTTCTTATTGCAAATGAAATAGGTTTTTATTTAAATACGGTATGTTGAGAAGCAAGCTGTTAGTGGATTGGTTGAAGCATGTGTCAAGGGCGCCCGGCATGCCTCCATTGAAATAAACGTTTTAATAGAGTACTTGTGACTCGATGCAGTCTACCGAGCCTCGTAATGTTTTGGATTTCTGTTTGGGTTTTGAATGCTGTAAAGCATGTCTGGTTTTTTATATGTAATGATTGTAATGTAATGTAAAGAATAGAGAAAATACATCAGCTTAACGCTGTATTCGGCACGAAGGGGGAACGGAAGAGGTTGCCTCTTCCTACCTTGCTAATTTTTCGAGGCATTGCGTATTAAGTGGCGAAACTCAACGCCGGGCGTTTACTTTGGTGCCAGAGCAAAAAAATAAAAATTTTACTATATATTGGAATTAATATTAATAATAAAAAATAATATTAATATTAATTCCACCGATTAGGGATTGAACCGACAACCGTCGCGTTGCAGTCACATTCTGGTGCCCCTGCGCCACGACGGCCTTAATGTATTGTCTGTTCAATATATATTTATTAACACATTGTGTTGATGTATTGATGTCTCAGAATATAATATGATGATAACAATTATGTTTATCAACTATTATTTCAATTAAATGACTTGAATAATATTTAAACAAAACTAAAAAAATCACAAACTAGCAGTCAAAGTATAAATAGTGATATCAGAATTAACATCAATACAAAGAAAAAGAGAGGGAGAGAGAGAGAGAGAGGAACAAAATTTAAAAGAACAATCGTATATTGCCTCCGAATATATCCAATAGAAACAACAACGGCGCATTTACCTTCAGTCAATACTACCGCGGCACCAAATTGGTTTCGGAACTTTAAAAAAATATACTGTACAGAAGATACAAGGCAGGCTTTTTTGTTTGCGAATCTCCATTGCTATATAAACATAGATCTGGTACCATAAAGGGGATCCGGTGGGAATCGTTTCTCTTTAGGGTAAATTCTAAGAGAAAATCGTTATTTTCTCCATTCTGTTTGAATTGCATAAGAAGAGGAGTTTAACATGTTACGCTACTTATTTAATGAGAAAAAGTTCTTGATTGATCGTGGTCTTATTGTCGGTTGTTCTATTCATCCTTTACTTTTATACAATTTATTTATTCACTTACCAACTACTTCGTGCGTGGAATTAGGGTGTTTTTCGTAAGTATCGACCTTTTGCCTAGATGAGTTAATTTAGATATTTATCTCTATATATGTATAGAGGCTAGTCGTGGATCAGGGGCACAAGTTCGTGTATCAACGACACAACGGCAGGTTGTGAGTTGGATACAAACTGGAAAAAATGGTATCGAGGCAAAATGCGATTTTGAGTTCCACCAATCAATACGCAAGTCTCCAGAATTCAACGGAAAGTGGTGAGCAGAGTGTCCTAATGATAGGTTTCTTCTGCCTACTCTCCTACATTCGTGAAGGTGAGAAAAAAAAATTAGTCATTTAAATTTCACTCAAAATATCAGATAAACCATAGACTTGGTTACAAACATTAAGAAAATTACCGTTATCTTATAATGCATACTGCAATCGTCTATAAAAACATGCAGATTGCAGACGCACCGACGAACAACATAAAATTTATTATAATATCGTCTAGTTCTAAAGAATAATTAAAAGAAGAATTCACTTCAAGTAGAAACGTCAGAAATAATATTCTCCATAAAGCATGGTTTACTGAGAAAAGAACCGACAGAATGGCAAGTACGTCTGCGAAACCCGCAAATATTACCGGAATCATAACAAATGTGTTCCTGTGCGCGCGATGTCTAGAACCTTGCCAAAATACTCACAGACTATAAATTGATATCTTTTTTTAGTTTTTTTTCTTTTTTAATTCGATAAATTTGTCTGACTGTATTATTTTTCTATTAGTTTATTTTTCTACTTTATGTACTTAAGTAACGTTAAGTAAAGCTTATGACAAGCATGCGACTATAAACGTGACAGGTTGTGGGTACAATTCCCTTTCGAGGAAATTAATTATTTAATATTTTTATTTTGTCGCTTTGGTAACTTTGTGAAACTTTGTGAGGAAAATGAGGGACGGAACTGTTCTGTTCGGAAACAGAGTGTCTTAACACTAGGTTTTCCTTATGTGTGGGATATAGCGTAAAACTAAAAACCTTAGTTTTGTTGTGCCATTATATTTTGGCATTATAAATAATATACAGATAATATATTATTTAAAGATTGATAAAAAAAACAACTAAGGAATTTAAAATAGGAACGAAGCAAAAAGCAAACGCAATATTGAATACAAATAGGCTATACTATATATACGAGTAATTAATTAAAAAAACAATTAATGATATAAGATAGGGATATTATCTAAAAATTGATTCCATATAAATTAAGAATAAAAAATTCAAAGGAGAGTAGAAAAATAGGGGATGATTTATTTTCACTCATTAATTTTAATGCTGAGCTCTTTGTACGGTTACAGTACACTTCTCTCTAGTCTCTACCTTGTATTTGTGGCTTTATAAAATAAATTTGGAAAAATAAATTATATCGACAAACAAAGCAAGCTTTTTAAATAAACTAAAGATAAGATTACCAACTTATTTAACTTAGTTAATATGATATAAATGTTGTATATAATTGCTTTTAAGTTAAGATCGAGTTTCTTCCTAGTCTTTATATTTTATTTATATATAAGTGCAGTAACCTTGTATGACTGCTATCGTTAGAGTGATCTTATATTATAACAATTGGAGCAAACCATAAAGATAATTTGTTGATATGACCTGTTCGCTATAATAGAACCACATCACGATACTTACGTGTGCTCGATATAACAATTTCCTTTTAATCGTAATATATTATATTTGTACTTGATAAAACTAAGTTATAGTTTAAGGCCATATAGTTTAAGGCCAGCATGGCGCAGGAGCATAAGCGTGTGACTGTTAACCTGACGTTTGTGGGTTCGATACCCGCTCTGGGGAATATTTACTTTTATTCCTTTGCTCTGGTCTGGCGTTGAGTTCGCCACTCAACACGCAATGCCTCAAGAAGTCGTGTTTTGTGCGGAATACAGCGTGAAGCAAAAATTTTTTTTTTTAATATTAATATTTAAAAAAAATCTTGTTATTTAATTTTCGATAATGTTCTTTTGACGATCACGCATCTCTACATTTTGCGCATATGTAAAAATAATGTAATTATCGATCAATTTGGCCTCATTATCAAGTTGTTCAAGAGGAAAGTGAGGCTAAGCACGAACAGATAGAAAAAATGAAAATATTTTTAAATATATCCTTAAAGAGTCAAACCCACAACCACATCGTGTTACAGTCATTTCTTATATATTACTTACTTAATTTGTAAGATTATATTTGTGTAAGAGCGAATCAAACTCCTCGTATTTATAACATTCTATATACAGATAGTTATCATAATATAATCATTAACTTCAAACGCTGCGCAGCCTTTAAACGTAATAAGATTGAACATATTATTTTTTCTTAAAAAAATAAATAAATAAAACAATCATCTAGACTAATATAATAAAGCTTGTTTGCTTGTTTGTTTAAACGCCGTCGAATTTCTTTAAGCTAAGATTGAAAGTAAAAAACAAAATTAAATCAACGTCACACTCTATCCCGCAAAAATCACGGTAGGCAGAGGTAATATAGTGTTAAGACACTCCATTTCCAACTTTCCGCTGAATTTTTTGAAGCACTATGCTTTAAATGGTATAATATTAACGAAATAAATATACAATATTAGCAAACAGGGAAAAAACAGATTTCATCATATACTGAAAAGATAATTACACTCAAATCAAATGAATAAACAGTTGTGTACCGCGTATGTAAATGAACGGTTCTGTAGTTGCAATTTTTAACTTTCCCCTCGTAATCGAAGAGCGATTGATGATTTTATTAAAGTCCATAATGTGTGCCTGATTGGAATGAAAACCTATATAAAAAGTAATTGAATGATTTCGATATGCAAATGAAAATTTCAATTAATTCATCCTGAATGACATTACTACATCCTTTCAATTTGTGGGCAACTAACTGAATGTATAGAATCAACTTTTACAGATTCACTAATCAACGTTATTATTGATATTTTTTTTAGCGTCACGTATCCCGCACACAGCAGGGTCGGCAGAGGCAACTTTGTGTTCAAACATTCCGTTTCTCATTTTCCGCCGAATTTTGGAGGCATTGAGTAGAAGAACTCATGACACTAGAGCAAAAAAACATGAAAATATTAAATATTTCATTTCCTCGAGTGGAAATCGAACCCACAATCTTCATTTACAGTCATAGTGTGTCTAAATTAATTATCAATATTTTCAATTGTTATGTGTCTACCCTGCTGTGTGCGTGATACAGCGTGAAGCTGATTTAATTTTTAAATTGATAAAAATACAAAAATGCATAACGTTTTTATTCTGTCTCAGCCCTACGTCTGTTTCCATATTCTACCTCTTTTTACTCGTAAATAATGGGGGTTAGTTAAACTATTTATTTGTAGAGATTGTGCAAGTTGAATACTGTATTTCTTGGAAACTGTATATTATTTATATTGTAATATACTGACGTAATTTGTTTTGCTTTGTAGAGCCCTAGGTACTTATGTCCTTACTTGCTTCTTTTATTGGTAAAACAGTTGTTTACGACCTCACCATATTATACACTGTCTACTATTACATTTTATGAAACGTAATATTTATGTAAAGTCTTAAAAGAAATATTGTAAATGAATAATTATTATATCTTCCATTTTATATTTAAAATTATAACAAAATCGATGATTTTAATTGAAAAAACGAGAAGCTGAAACAATTCGTGTAACTATTATTTATTAATAACAAAGGACGATGCGAAAGAGGTATGTAGAGATCGTAGCGTTTGACGCTCCGGTCTCTACCCCGCTAGGGATAGAGCGTGAAGCTAAGTTAAATTATCTCATTATTCCAAACTTATAAAATTCCGTTTCTATCAATATCGAAGAAGCTCTCGAGAGTGAAAGCACGTCCATAGATATATTCCCGTCCTACAATTTCCGTAAACGACCACAGTTGATTGCGAAAAAGGTACAAAATAATAAAACTTGAGATCTAATTGAGTTGAAAGTGCTTTGTTTATCCATGTTTTTCCTTAAACTAACTTTGCTCTCGGCAACGGTATGAGATAATCTGTATAGCTCGGGGCGCCAGACGCAATATCTTTTTAAAAACTTAAGAAGATAAAGAAAGAAAACCCTTTGGTGTTAACTGGAGAGTGTAGGTGGAAATAGTGATGGCAAGTGGAATACAAAATTTATATTTTATAACATAATTTATATATATCGTATTATTGTAAAAATTACAGTTTTTATATATAGCTTTTTATATATAGCAGGGTAGGTTGAAGGAACTACACGCTCCCTTCTTACATTTCATTCTTCACTTTCCAATCAATTTTTGTGATATTGTGTATTGAGTCGCGAACTTAAAGTCATTCAGCGTCAGAGAGTTACTATAACAGGGAAATGAGAAATAAAATCTTACCCGAGTAGGATTGCAAACTACAACCATCGCGTTTACAGTTAGATGTTGTGCCACTGCTCCACCAGCATCATGAAACAATACAAATTTAATAATTTAGATTTTTAGATCTTTAAACACACACCGTTTGGATTCATAAAACTAACTATATAATAATCTTTTATTATATTTTTTACAGAATATGTCATATATATACATGTATCAATACATCGCTAATATCGTACCGATTACATAGAGACATATATAAGTGACACTGACCAGCTCGCGTTGGCCGTAAGGACAAATTCCTCACGAGGGAATGTTTGTTTTGAAAATACAGGTGTTATTCCGATCTCTTCAAGCTAAAGTGCTTTTCTAGGTACCAGAAACAAATGGTTGAGAGTTTTGGAGACCGTATTATGGTTGCAAGGCAAGGTTGGAAAATTAATATTAATCGATAATTGCTAAATTCACCAAAAATAAGAATTATATTCATTAAAAAAATGTCCAGATCCAACTACTTTTCAATAGTAAAAATTGCTTAATTGTTTTTTCATTATGTTTACTTTAAGGTATTATTATATTATTTTCTCTCAGTTTTTGTTTTAGTTTGTGCATATATGTAAAGTATTGCTTTTTTCTAATAAAAATTATAAATAATAAATCAAAAAATAAGTTACATTCTAAATATAAAGTCGGGTGTTAGTTACTCAGACACAGTCATTTATACATACTTTTCATTTTAATCAAAGAAATCGTTATACATATTTTACACAACCATCGTGGAGCAGGAGGACATCGTTGTTCTATAAATACGAGATTGTGGATTCGATATCGTCCGAGTGAATGATCATATTATTCTCTACTTTGGTAGACAAGAGGCGGCATTCAGTACTGTCAATTGCCACTTAACACGCTATGTTTCCATAATTGTGCGGACACGTTCCTCAAATGCCCTCAAGTGCCCGAACGTCTTAACGCTAGGTTCCATCTATCTACCCGTCTATATGGTAACGAGTGAATTTAAAAATATGTTATAACACTTTAAAACTTCTCAAACTAGTACTACCTAGCTTATTACTAAATATGAAAAAAAAAACAACGTAAATCTGAAATAAAATCAAAATTATTATACAAATAAAAAAATAATACAATATAACGATAATACAAGTCAATTGGTTTGATTTTTACCAAATATCAAACCAATTGACTTCTGGACAATTCAATTAAGTTGCACGGTAAGTGTGCAAGTTGCAAACAGGCATGCGGGACAAGTTTCAGTAAGTTTATCAAAGAGATTGTAGCGAACAAGTTAGCCTTCATCAGACATCGACGAGGATGTTTGCTTAGCTTTTAGTTGGTATTAATATGTTGAGGAATGTCTATTGTTCACGTTTTATTATAATTGCGATCTATGTATGTACATATATATATCTTAGTTACTTCATAGTTATTATTATGCTGTATTGGTGTTTTATAGCAGCTGGCGTTGTGGCAGAAGCGGGTTTTGGGTTCGATTCCCATTCGGGAGTGTGAATTATTATTTATTAATGGTTTCATTCTTTCGCTCTGGTAACAATGCAAAGCGTGGCCTTGAGTTCGGCCACTAAACACGCAATGCTTGGAAAATTTGACTGAATGTGGTTCTAGTTTCCTTTTACCTTTGTTATATGCGGGTAAGCGTGAAACAAAACAAAATTTTCAATTTAATAATAATAATGATTATTATTATTGTAATGTTGTTACAATAATAATAATCATTATTAAAGACTTTCAGTACAAAAATAATATTGAATAGTACTTATTTGAAAATCAAAATGATCGAATTTATTAAAATGTTTCATCATTCTTAAATGTTATATGCTTTCAGGTGTAAATGGATGTAATATCAAAGTTTCTCTAGCATTACACGAAATACGATATATTCAATTACAGTGTATAATTTCTAATAGATTGTATAACAAAACGCTGAACCAAGTTATTGGAAACGGTTTCTGTTTCGACTAACTGATTTCGAATTCTCGAAACCTAAATTTAGTTATCAAACCTGAACACAGTCTGTGTGGTAAGTGGACCGACGAATTAAATTATAAGGATGCTATGTAATACCGTCAGAACTTATTCGATTCGGCGTATGGGATTAGGAATAGTACTATCAATTTCAGAATATTCATTTCTTTTGTGTGGTTGTTCTTAATAACAAGTTTCAAGAAAACAGTCAAAGACAAATTTAGTTAAACAAATTTATTTTTTCAAAATAAGAAGTTACTTGCTTTTTTTAATGTTAACCGACATGGTACAACCGGCGTAAGAAGCTCAGCGGGATATTTTTAAATCACTAATTTACATATGCATTGCCAATATAACAAACAGCCGTTATTGACAAATTAAATATAAGACGGGACTGTATCATGTGATGATTTCAGATTAGATTGTCTTTTTCTGTTACTTAATTTAAAATCAGTAATTTCTATAATTCAAACACATGAAAAAAAAAACTACAAAAGATATCTGATCTAATTAATTACATAATTAGAAGAATAACGAAAAATAAACATAATATACATTTTAACTTCCAAACTTCTATCAGTTGCTACTTAAAAGTTCACGCAACTCTCTTCACCTGGAAGAAATTTTTAAATTCACTATCGATGCACAGGGAAGTAAGAAGGAAATAAAAAGTTGCTTATGCTTATAGCCCATTTAGCGCTTTTCGAAAAGTTTTGCAGCAAAGGTTCTACCTTCGCTGCAGAACAGTTATGAGAAAATAAACGCAGTTTTTAAAACTACCTGTTTGCAGATTTTATTTTTCCACCATGTATTGGAGGCAATGGCCCCTTTTAAAACTTTATGGGGGTTTTACGTTATGATAAAATTATTAAGTAGAAACCATACTTTTTAAAGTATCTTCTGCAGAAAATATCTATTAAATATCCTTTCAGAATACATGTTTATATACATATGTACGCTGTATCCTGCACATAGCGAGGCAAGAAAGGGAACCTGGTAACCTAGTGTTAAGATACTCCATTCCCATTAAGATCCAGACCTATAATCTGTCACGTTTACACTTGCTTGTACCCTGCACTAGGACTGGCCTGGCATTGGCCACTAAATTTTTAATTTCAATTATTTGAATAGAAACTAATTAAACATAAAATACTGAAAATGAACGCTTTATGGTTATGTGTAAAGCTCACGCAGTAAAAATGTAATATACAAATCAGAAACGTTAAACGAATGTAATTCCCGAAATCGTCACATTTAGATCCATTACCAAATCTGTTTGGTTTTCATATCGTCAGCTGTTACAGGTGTCCAGCTGTTTCATAGTCACTAATAAAGGCTAGTACCTCATTAAAACAGCTCACCACAAATTCACCAGTGGGAATAGACTGGATTCCTGGGCAATGCTATCCAGCTAGTTTCAAACAGCTATGTACCTGCATTCGTAATTAAATGTGATCATTCCGTACGTTTGTTAGTCGCGAATCGAAATTCGTCATACGATTAAATATCAATAATTCGGATGCTGATGTAGTTTTGATTGTATTTGTCCTTTGTAAATGTATTTGTGATGGGATTTTGTTGAATGGCTTCGGTGGATTGGTACGCTGTAAGGGTTGTCAATAGTTACTAATCTAATGACTGGAATAGTTAGTTATTGATTATTGTAGATAATATGAACTGTTAACATTTAGACTATTAACGATTTAAGCTTATTTAAATGCTGTAAGTCTTCATGTATATACTTCTTAGTAACATGTTTATTATTGTAAAGTTAACTAATTAAATACAACTAATAACAACACAATTAGTAATTATATTTTCATGTTATTGTTCTGGTGTAGAGATAAAGCGCAGCGTTGAGTTCCGCTACCTAACATGCAATGCATGCCGTGATTTTCATCATGGCTCACTCTGCGTGGTGCCTTCTGCTGACCTTGCTACACAAAGGATATAACGTGAAGCTGAAAAAATAAATAAAATAAAATTAATAGGCTCAGTAAGCAAAGATTGAACTATGGTGAAAATGGGCATTTATAATTTCTTAATTGGTTTTATAAAAAAAAAAGGATTCCCTTATCACACAAGTACTTTTTCAGGGTAACGATTTAAAATAACAGTCTGGGTTATTACCACTCGTCTATTTATTATATAAATGTATGTTTATGTATATTGATAATAAATTATATAGATAACGAAGAAAAACTTTAACAACTAAAGCTATATTTGTCTGTACCTAATATAATTAAAAAATTGTGTTACAATCAGTACAGCAAAAGGACAATTAAACTTGGAGACGCCACTAATTTATAATTGAAAATGTCTCGGTGTCACAGAAAAAGGAAAAATAATTTCTAAATTAAATTTCTTGGCGGCTTACGTACTGGTGCGTACTAAATTTAGAGTAAAGCCCAAAATTACCAGAGCATTTTCCGGATTGCTCAATTTACTTGGGGACTACTATACGGGTTTTCGTATTGATGGTAGAAATTGAATTTTTGTTTTTAAAATCTATGAAGGTGGTTTTGTTAGCATTTTATATTTTTAATATCAGTTTTAAAATGAATTTTTTTTTTTTGTAAATAGATAACATGATATAATTATCCAAATAATAGTAATAGTCCGAGGCCAGTGTTGATGCAGAGGCACAAACGGTGACTGTAAAACCGACTGGTTGTGGGTTCGATCTCCACTCGAGGAAATGATATATTTAATTAAATTTATATTTCCATTTCTTCGCTCTGGTGTTGAGACAAAGCGCGGCGTTGAGTTCTGCCACTCAACACGCAATGCCTCCAGA
>DWAN01001159.1:0-18862 GCA_018230445.1 Heliconius hewitsoni
AAGCTGCGCCACAACTGGCCTCATCTTTATTGATTTTATAATATTTCTTATTATGATTTAACTTATTGCTATAATGTCTTATATTTTAGAAGTAATTCGCAAATTACATGCCTTAGTATTTGACTAAAAGCGATAGTTATGGTTCAAATTTCACGATAAAATGGGTTACAAGTATTTAATATTTAATTTTCCATTTAATTTAGTTCTATCGTTTTTCTTAAGCTATAACAAACTATGTAGTATAAATCAAATAATCAGAATTAAACGCAGTTCTAATTAATGTATCATCATGAAACGTGGAAAATATAAGTCTAAGTATAGCCTGATGATGGAATTTGAAAACGGCTGATAGAAGTCTAGACTGCCTATCAGTAAACACATCGAGTTTGTAGTCATTACATTCGTCTTTTAGCATGCTTTTAGTTTGTAGTGTTATACTATTAGAACTATTTTATTATCAGCCCGCGAGACATAATATAATATAGTATTATGCTTTTTCGGGAAACATAAAAAAAGGAACGTAGCGGGATTTGAAACCGCACCTCTTTGGAAACCGGCCTCTTTGGAACTCTGAACAACTAAACCTAAGTTCGTTCATTGAACATGTGGCTTAGTTGGTCAGAGCGCTTGAAGAGTTTCGAAAGAGGCGCAGGTTCAATTTCCGCTACGTTTATAATTTTAATGTTTCCTAAAAAGTATTTTTCTCTTTTAAGTGTAGGATAATATTTTAAAAATGTAAAAAATAATATAGTATTGTTTACATTATCATTTATAATTAATATTCTCTAACGGTCGAAACTATTTAACTAGATAGAGGTGCCGTGTAATTGACCAGCGGCATCTACATAAATAAATTGCTACACGGCCTCCATATTATTACATTCTAGTTAAAGATATTATAGTAAATTATTATTAAATTGTTTTTAAAATCTATTTTTTTAGCTTCATACTGTGAGCAGAGGTAACCTAGACATATTAATACACTTCACTTCAACATATATTTTTTTAAATATTTAATTTCCCCGATTGAGAATCGAATTCACAACCTATCACGATTACAGTCACACGCTCATGTCCCTTAATCACGACTGACCTCTATCTAACATCTATATACAATATAAATAAAAAATACTTCTTTACCTGTTTTCAAAATTTAAATACGACTCTCTTATACCTATCATATATTACAATATCGATACTTTCATGTGATCCTATTTGAACCGTATATTGAATATCGGAAACGTATTTGGGGTTGAAATGAGATCTGCTCCTATTGTTTTGAGGCACCACTTGATCTCTCGCGTTAGAACTTTGACGGCTAATTTCCTCTTTTTTATGATGCAAATCGATATGTTTTGAAGTCTCTGTTTATTTACCTTATTTCTATAATATTTTTGTTTTCCTTCAGCGTTAAGCTTGTTTGTATAGATGTTTACGTTGGGAAAATCTTGAAATATGAATAAATATTTCTTAGAAAATTCTATAATGTTATTGTGGCGAATGGGAGTTTTTCGTACATCATTTAATTATCTGGAGAGGTCGAGATTTTTATTTCGTTTTGTACAGTAAATAAATCTGAATTTGAAAAATGTGTGCGTATGTAGGCTTCGGTCTAATTGAATGGAACGTTTCAATAGAAATAACCTACAAAGTGTGATATCGTAAACAAAAATATGTATCTGTTGTACTAAAAAATTATAACCTGGAACAATATGAAACTTATCTCATTACCAACTACTTTCTTCGAAACAAGTATTCGACCGGCTATTAGCTAAATGCCACAATAAATAATGGACGTATGACGTTATTTCGTGTATTGTTTGGGTAAAAGAATAACAGTTATTCGTGTAAAAGACGTTAATCATCGCTGTTCATGGCGTCCCGGGAGACGGGACTTTCTGCCGCAAAGTGGATTTTTCCTTCATTTCCTCGAGGACATTTTTGTTTCCGACTCTTGAATAAAACTCAAATGTTATCAAGCAACACCATTCTTGCAGAAATAGAATTCTATCAGAATTGGCGCGTATTTCTCGCCATGTTAGGTCTAATAGTGTAAAATACTGACAAACAAACAGACGTTTATAATATTATCTTTTAGGGATTATTTGACTAACATTCATATTAAAACTGTTACTGAAGTTTTAGGTAAATTTATGGTACACTTAATATGCATTACAATGAAATAGGTTTAATTTTAAGGTCCGTGAAAAATAATGGATACAATAAAGTTATAGGATCATTTTGTTCTCAGTCTGTCCATCTCTAAGGACTCGAAGTCTTCGTGGGAGGTTCGAGGATATCAAGCTGAAATTAAAATAATATATTTAGGTCTAAATACTCTTGGAGAACAGAAAAAATCAAGCTCTGAATCAACGCAATTAAACGAGCTTTTGTGCAGCGTTTTTGGTGCATTTTGTATGAAGTTCGCTGAGTAATCTAAATACATAGAATACTTCATGGGACCTATAGTTAAGAGTTCTGGCACAAAATTGAGAACTTATAAAATACCGGAAAAATCTAAAAAGTGAAAATTTATAGATATTTCATAATAAAAATATATTATAAAACTAGATTTGTCGCTCATTTCATACAAAATTTGTGCATGCGCTTGTACTTAAAACTTATAAGGTATTATCCGCTTATATATTATAATGATGAATCGACGAGAAGTGATCACTTTAATACAAATAAAGGAAAAACTCCGAAAATGTAAATTTATATTTAAATCAAATAAATAAAACAGCTTAGCCTCTATTTAAATCAAATAAATAAATCAGCTTAGCCTCGACACCAGAACGAAGAAATGAAAATATATATTTAAGTAAATATTTCATCTCCTCGAGTGGGGATCGAACCCACAACCAGTCGGTTTTACAGTCACACTTCTTGCCGCTGCGCCACGACTGGCCTCAAATTTATATTAATATATGAATAATATTACAGATAAAAAAACTATTACAAACTTATAATTGTAATTAATTTAATGCAAAATGAGGGCATACGCCTGTGGATACTTAAGCTTGTTAACTTTTATAAGACGTGCTTTCAGTTGACCTACAATTTAGTCTGGTTTTTACTGGCAAAATTGTATATAAAAGATATTTTTTTAAATTACACTCTAATAAAATCAAGATATACTTGTATATTTGAAATGAATTGCATTGAATTGAATTTATTTAAAGTAATTGAAATAATATAGGTATTATGTTAGGTTTTTATGCTGCAATATTGTAGCACAAGTTCATTTCTAAATGAGAACTTACTAATTTCTATCTTTGTGGCCAAATTAATTTGGGCAAGAGTCAAGTGGTTGTATCTTTTATGGGAGGACGCAATATAAATTTGAAACAATGTAAGCAAAATGTCAACGCGAAACGTCCAGAACGCCCGACGCAATTAAACAGTTGAAATCAAACCGTCGTAAAAGTTAAGTAGAACCTTTTGTACTAATCCAGGCTCCATTTTAAATATTAATAAATGAATTTAATAATTTATTCAGTAATTTACTTTATTGGATATATCAACCCTTAAAACTATTTTAATTTTATATTCAAATTTTTAAATGTTTGCAAGTTAATATTTATTGAAATTTGTATGGCTTTAATGGTAGATTTTAAATTACAAGTTAGTTTTTTTTTTAAGCACTTTCTTACTAACTGTTATATTAATATAATTAATAATTTTTAATTTATTTAAAAATTGTAAGATGTTTGAATTCCATCGATTGTGTAATGATTAAATAAATGTTAATTATATAATAAACAATCAATTGAAATATTTCTTAGGAAGATGTATGACAAAGATCTTTGTAAATAAATATTTTTTACAATATATTATTTAATTATATTATTATAATATTTTCTTATTATTTAATCTAGAAAAGCGTCCGGCGGTAGTGCGATAATCATGTGTTTGATTCCCAGTAAGAATAACAAACTATTTTTATTAGTAAAATGAATTATTCTATCCAATTAAAAGTTTAAAAACTTTAGTAGATAAGCGTGAAGCGTTGAGGTTTTCTACTCAACAGACCATATTTATATTTATAAAATAAGAAGCCGACGTTGTATACAATATATTTTTATGTATCTCTTGTAAGGGTGAGAAGATCTACGTAATCTCCATAGAGGATTCTTAAAACCTTATAAAGTGAAAATTTTCAAAAATTTATAATATGTTTAAAAGATAAAACTGTCACATTTCCATCCAATATATCCAATATTCGTACCAAAAGTAAATTTAATAACAATCGATTATCATAGATCAATAGCCACATACAAAAAAACCGTAATGTATTTACTATTGATAACCGGTATCGTTTACGATGTCACATCTAAATTTCCAATTCATTGAAATTCACAATTTACTACTAGTAAACTAGTTTTATGCCGTATGAAATACGGGATGGAGTGTCTTAACACTTGATTTTCTCTGCCTACCCAGCTGTGCGCGTTACACAGAGTGACACGCTAATAATAATAATCGATAGATTGAATACTATGTGCAGCTATATGGTCAAACATAGCAAATTCGCGAATTCATCCAGTCCCAGCGTATCCAACACACAAACGAGCTTAGAGAAGTAATTTCAAAGTTACAAATTGAAATCTGAATATAGTGATCGCTTACATTGTATCGGTCCAGTTGCGGTACACAGAGCGCTAGCTGAAATCGACCAACGAAAATCCAACCAACTCAGTATATGAGTGCATAGACTGCCATTTGTCGCCAACATGTTCCCAACATGTTACCAACATGTTACCATCAACGCGATAAATTGGCACCCGCAGATCTACTATCCTATTCAGTAGACATGTTGATGTGTGGAACAAGTTCATGAGGCAATTCCTGCCATTCGTTTTAGTGATATATTTGCTTTTGAATGTGAAAGCGATCCTATTTGTTACTAAACGAGGGTGTTCGGTTTTTTTTAATGTTTCGGGAATTTGGTTTCTGTATATTAACGTTTTATTGTTGAATGGCTATTTATTGTTGAATGGCTATAATACTATGTGTGTGTGTGTGGCAAACCTGATCTTGGGTTCAAATTTTACGTAGCAAAACGTTGACAGTACGTGAACCTTGGTTGATCCATTATCGTGCTTTCTATTATTGGATTAACATAAGAAACATTATTTACTATTTTATTAAGTTTAATAACATAATTATTTTCGTTTGTGGCTTAGTTCATAAATTTATGTTCTATTAATGAACATAAATTAACGTGGCATTAAGTGTGCTTAAGCCTAGTAAGCTATTCGTGAACCGAAAACATACATATTATAAACATGTATATAACTTCTAATACGATTAGCACCTTAGATTAAGGATAAATTAAAATGATTACGCGTAATAAAAATTTTCAACACCTACTTGTAATAAATAGAAATAGATATTTAAACCCATACATAATATGAACCTATAATCTTGATATAATAATTCTTATCTTATAAGATATTTTATTTTATAAGATAAGAAGATTTTATAAAGTTCATAAATTTTTAACGAATGCATCTTTTTTAGCTTCACGCTGTATCTCGCCACTAACTAGTGAGATAGACACAGGGAAATTTTACTTGGTTTATTAATAATAAATAAAGATTTATACATTGCACAATTAGAAAGAGGCTAAACGTGCCGCAGGGGCAAAAGCGTGTGACTATAACAGCGACAGGTTGTGGGTTCAATTCCCACGCGAGATAATAAAATATATAATATTTTAATTTCTGCGCTCAGGTGTCTAGGCCAAGTACGGCGATGAGTTCCGCCACTCGCCACGCAGTGCCTTCAGATTCTGCGGAGTGTGGGAAGCAGAATATTACGACACTAAGCTCATTCTGCTCACACTGGCACGATACAGCGTAAAGCTGAAAAGAAAAACTACAACCAAGGTAAAGTATTTATAAGTCTAATCGTATGACATTTCTGTATTTTTTTTATTCTAAGTGGACTTGATATAGCTCACCACGTGAGGTGAAGCCATACATCATGCATTAACAGAAAGTTCATGACCAGTTACATGTGAATTTTGACATAACAGCCCCGCCCACTAACATTTAACGAGGTAACTTGCCATATTAGTTTGTATTTACTTTGTGGTAAGCTGCCTGATACGGCTTAATGCTTATTTTATTATGGTTTTTAATGATTTATATTGTTTTTCTTTTTAACAAATTCTATTTCTAAGTATTTTATCTATATAAGATATTGGTTAATATTGTTATCTTAGTTAGTACTTGTTTTATTTGTAGAGTATAATATTATTTAATATATATTTTTATAGGCTTTACACCTATACCGCTAGGTGTATGTTGAAAGTAAATCTAAAAGTTGACAAAAACATATTTTGAACAGCTATTAAAAAATGAACTCAAACCCATTTTCCTCTTAAGTTTTAATTATTGCCGCGAATCACTCCCAGTGAAACCCAACAACGGGAACAATTCCGAATCCATTCAATTATTCAAACTTTTAATTAATATTAATAGGAGCTCTCACTTTCAAAAGAAAGAACACTGGGAGCAGATAAAAACTCCTTAGAAATCTGCGTAACTTGCAGCTGTGAACTGCGAAATTAATGTGAATACAATAAAGCGTACGAAAATAGATGAGGAGTCGCGAATAAAAGTTTTTCGGTATTATCAGTGGCGGTGTCTCCAGAACAAAGGTCGGTCTGTGTGAGTGCGTCCACAATAAGCGTCATGACAGTAGATAGGAAATTAAATGAAACTAAAACGAAGTCTTGCACCAGGGGGGTGAAGTTCGAGGGACCGTTCCCGTGCTCTTACTCGAAAAAAGTAAATTAAGAACGAACAGCTCGATTTTGTTTACCTAGCTGTGAGCGACAGGTCGAAAAGGTATTTTTGTTTGCGAAAAACATATCATTTCTGTTTTCAGAATCTAAATTTATGAATTGCATAGTTTAATAAAGAGATATGTATATAAATTTATGTATGTAAATGTGTTTTTGTATATTTCTTACAAATATAGTTCCTATCTTACCTTTAGGTAGAGGTTCAATAACAATTTTGACTGCGTCTACTGCAACGAGTCCAGAGAAGATCCAAAACAAAGCCATGCTCCGCATGTATTGCGTTACTTCGTCCATCTTTATTTAGCTACGTCGTCGTGTACATTGCAGAACCTGAAAAGAATAATATTTTTTGAAATCATAATGTACATTTATGAACTCTTAATGGTAGATTTTAAATAATTTAAATGTATGCAATATTACATTTTACGATTTATAATTGAGAAAATATTTTAGGAAACGGTATTACAATTCCGTCAAACGGGTTTTTTAATTAAATTCTTAATATTAGTCTGATCCTACACTTTGAAGTAAACTCTATATAAAATTTTTGGATTTGCATTTATGAATAATAACTGAAAAAGTTTAACTCCGCTAATCCATTCGCTCCCATTCAATATAAGGAATAAAAATTTGGTAAATACAACGTAAAAGTCCTAAACTGAATTTGTCTGTTAGAAAAGTTTTAAGATGAAATGGTTTATTCAGGTCAAAAAATGTTGAAAAGATTTACTTTTTCATTTTCAAATACTCTTTCTTATAAAAGGAAGTTAATTTAATTTTTATTTTCTTCACATGATTTACAAATGTGCTTAATTACGATACTACCGGAGTTTTTCCTGACGTCTGTCATCGAAACTACATCGTATAGTGCTTTATTATCGCATGGAAGCAGTTGTTGTTATAGTTGAAAGAGATGCAATCATCATTGATTTTCTTTCACACGTAACGCTTAAACAGTAATAACTGCGCCGAAACCTTTGAGCTAGTCTTTCTCTCCACCAATGTGATGGAGAAATCTGCATTTTAGTCTCTCAAAGAAAAAAGTAGCCCCTATTGGATCACTCGTTTGTCCGACGGTCCGATTTTACGTTACCATTTTATCCTTATTGTCCTGTGCCCCCTTAGCTTTGAGAGCGTTTGAAAAACCTAAGTCCAAGTATGATAATATTAGAATGTGGAATCAACTGGCCTCGTGCATTGAAAGAATGGTTTATTGTTCGTGACTTCGTACTTTTGTATGATTTCGATTTTTAGTGTCTGAAAGTACGGGCTTCTATCCATAATGAAAGATATCATGAATTTTCAAAGCATGTATTCTCTATATCAGTTGTAGATTTGTTATTAAATGTCATGATTTTGGAACCTTAACCTTAACTAAATCATAAAATATAAATGTATTTCATATATGGTTAATATTAGAAATTTAAATAATTAAATATTTATATATATTTTTTTTTATTTATATATTTAAAGTATACTTCATATTCATATATAACATTACGGTGGGGTGTGGTGGGTAAGGGTAGTAATCCGTCATTCAACACGCAATACCTCCAAAATTGGTCGGTAAATGGGAAACGGATATCTTAACACTAGGTTCCCTCTACCTACCCTGCTGCTGGGATACAGCGAGAACCTATTATATTTAAGGCTTATAGAAAATTCTATTTTCTAAACCAACCCTTAAATTTGCTGCTAATCGAAATTAATTAGAAGCAAGAGATTGCAATTTTTTTAAAGGCATTATGTACCTGAATTTCGTCGCTCGTCGCCATTTTCAAATCCTATGCAATAATGAGACAGGCTCCCGTCTCTTTGAAGGAAATTTTTAATGAAAATATTATAAAAGATGCCGTCTTTTAAAAACGTAATTGATCCTAGCGAGGCTTCTTTATTTAAATTTCACTATTTGTTGGCTTGCCTTAATGGACGCTATGACTTGAGGCCTAGGTACTATTTTTGTATTTTTTTTGCGACATTCTATACATTTACTGTCGTACACAAAATAAAATATGCCTTTGCGTCGTCTTTAACACATTTTCTCTTAAGTTTGTTGAACCTTCCGTAAATCTAGTTTTATTTATATTTATTCCACACTGGCAACTAAACTTTCATAGCGCAGACAATATCGTTTCAACTTTGTTGCTGCACTGCACAGTATAATAAATACACATTGTAGAAGTGCTAATTTAAATCTAAAATTAGATGATTTATCTTTTTACTAGGTCTAACTTTTATATTTATTGAATTTTTTATTAGTTATATTTAGAAGAACGTTTATATTTCCATTCCTTCGCTCTGGTATCGAGGCTAAGCGCGGCGTTGAGTTCTGCCACTCAACACGCCTCCAGGCAGGCTTCGGCAGAAAGTGGGGAACGGAGTGTCTAAGCCTTGTGTTAACAAGGCTCCCTCTGCCTACCCTGCTGTGTGCAATATTACATTTTACGATTTATAATTGAGAAAATATTTTAGGAAACGGTATTACAATTCCGTCAAACGGGTTTTTTAATTAAATTCTTAATATTAGTCTGATCCTACACTTTGAAGTAAACTCTATATAAAATTTTTGGATTTGCATTTATGAATAATAACTGAAAAAGTTTAACTCCGCTAATCCATTCGCTCCCATTCAATATAAGGAATAAAAATTTGGTAAATACAACGTAAAAGTCCTAAACTGAATTTGTCTGTTAGAAAAGTTTTAAGATGAAATGGTTTATTCAGGTCAAAAAATGTTGAAAAGATTTACTTTTTCATTTTCAAATACTCTTTCTTATAAAAGGAAGTTAATTTAATTTTTATTTTCTTCACATGATTTACAAATGTGCTTAATTACGATACTACCGGAGTTTTTCCTGACGTCTGTCATCGAAACTACATCGTATAGTGCTTTATTATCGCATGGAAGCAGTTGTTGTTATAGTTGAAAGAGATGCAATCATCATTGATTTTCTTTCACACGTAACGCTTAAACAGTAATAACTGCGCCGAAACCTTTGAGCTAGTCTTTCTCTCCACCAATGTGATGGAGAAATCTGCATTTTAGTCTCTCAAAGAAAAAAGTAGCCCCTATTGGATCACTCGTTTGTCCGACGGTCCGATTTTACGTTACCATTTTATCCTTATTGTCCTGTGCCCCCTTAGCTTTGAGAGCGTTTGAAAAACCTAAGTCCAAGTATGATAATATTAGAATGTGGAATCAACTGGCCTCGTGCATTGAAAGAATGGTTTATTGTTCGTGACTTCGTACTTTTGTATGATTTCGATTTTTAGTGTCTGAAAGTACGGGCTTCTATCCATAATGAAAGATATCATGAATTTTCAA
Organism: Heliconius hewitsoni; assembly: GCA_018230445.1. Classification (NCBI taxonomy): domain Eukaryota; kingdom Metazoa; phylum Arthropoda; class Insecta; order Lepidoptera; family Nymphalidae; genus Heliconius; species Heliconius hewitsoni. The sequence goes on from DWAN01001159.1 coordinate 10,140, forward strand.
AGCATGTATTCTCTATATCAGTTGTAGATTTGTTATTAAATGTCATGATTTTGGAACCTTAACCTTAACTAAATCATAAAATATAAATGTATTTCATATATGGTTAATATTAGAAATTTAAATAATTAAATATTTATATATATTTTTTTTTATTTATATATTTAAAGTATACTTCATATTCATATATAACATTACGGTGGGGTGTGGTGGGTAAGGGTAGTAATCCGTCATTCAACACGCAATACCTCCAAAATTGGTCGGTAAATGGGAAACGGATATCTTAACACTAGGTTCCCTCTACCTACCCTGCTGCTGGGATACAGCGAGAACCTATTATATTTAAGGCTTATAGAAAATTCTATTTTCTAAACCAACCCTTAAATTTGCTGCTAATCGAAATTAATTAGAAGCAAGAGATTGCAATTTTTTTAAAGGCATTATGTACCTGAATTTCGTCGCTCGTCGCCATTTTCAAATCCTATGCAATAATGAGACAGGCTCCCGTCTCTTTGAAGGAAATTTTTAATGAAAATATTATAAAAGATGCCGTCTTTTAAAAACGTAATTGATCCTAGCGAGGCTTCTTTATTTAAATTTCACTATTTGTTGGCTTGCCTTAATGGACGCTATGACTTGAGGCCTAGGTACTATTTTTGTATTTTTTTTGCGACATTCTATACATTTACTGTCGTACACAAAATAAAATATGCCTTTGCGTCGTCTTTAACACATTTTCTCTTAAGTTTGTTGAACCTTCCGTAAATCTAGTTTTATTTATATTTATTCCACACTGGCAACTAAACTTTCATAGCGCAGACAATATCGTTTCAACTTTGTTGCTGCACTGCACAGTATAATAAATACACATTGTAGAAGTGCTAATTTAAATCTAAAATTAGATGATTTATCTTTTTACTAGGTCTAACTTTTATATTTATTGAATTTTTTATTAGTTATATTTAGAAGAACGTTTATATTTCCATTCCTTCGCTCTGGTATCGAGGCTAAGCGCGGCGTTGAGTTCTGCCACTCAACACGCCTCCAGGCAGGCTTCGGCAGAAAGTGGGGAACGGAGTGTCTTAACACAAGGCTCCCTCTGCCTACCCTGCTGTGTGCGGGATACAGCGTTAAATTGATAGAAGAACGTTAGTATTCTATTAATACGTAAATATGAGTAGAATATTGAAATATGTGAAAATCTATTTTTATACTTACTTCAGCTTTTAAAAAACTAGCTCTTAATGATATTATACGAATACCAATGAAGCATAGCCAGAATTTGTTCAATAAAGATTAGAAATTAGTGTTTATACTAATTTAAATATAATTATTTAAGAGAATATAACTCAAACATGATTCAACTATTTCGAAGCAGCTATTTAAAAAAAAATAAAGCCTTTTTAGGATATAAAGTACGCACCATTATCGTAAAAAGAGATCCAAAGTCTTTTCTTTACATGTTTATATAGATTACAAATCAATATATGTATATACATTCGAGACAAAATTAGGGTTACATGTACATACTTTTAAATAAAAAGGCAGTAGTCGTTACACTGTATCATGAAAATAAAGTATACGTGAACAAAGTTTTATACGACCATTTTCAGCCACTAATTGCCTAAAAAACGTGATGTATTTTACTCAATCATCGAACTTTCAAAACTACAAAAGAATTGTAGTCCATATTTTTATTTTATTCAGTGGTTTCCGTTCTACAATCCAGTTAAATTATAAAATATTTGTTAAAATTGAATATAACAAACTTTATAATATTTTGAGTCACAAAGAGAGTCGCTTGTACATATTTTATTTATATTTATTTGTTCAGTAGCTTCTTCTGTGACTTGGTCAAGATTAGTTTGAACTTCAAAAGTTGCCTTTTGCTGTTAGGATTCACGCAATGGACAACACAAAAACAGTTTTTGTTCGTTATGGTTATCGAAAAAGTTGGGAATGGGACGGAGTATAATAGAGGTTTATAGGGAACAGACGGAACCGCAATCGTAACTTTTAAAAGTTCAAGATTTTCGACAATATTTTGTTATACTATCAGTAGTGCCCTAAATATTGGAGTGAGCATTTTTCAGTTTTATTGATATAATAAAAATGCTTTATTTAGTACAATACATAGGTAAATCAGCCATTTAATTATTAAAAAAAAAACAGTTTCACGTTGTATCCCGCACATAAAGGGTACATAGTGTTAAGACAGTTTCCCCCGAATTTTGGACGCATTACGTGATGAGTGGCGGAACACAACGCTGAGCGTTTTTCCTTGACACCTGACTTATGAAATGGAAATGTAAATTAAAAAAAAAGTTTTATTTCCTCGAATGGGGATCGAGCCCCAAAACAGTCGCGTTTACCGTCACACTTTGTGCCCCTGTGCCACGACTAGCCATTTTTATTATTTAATTTAACGAAAATCTTTTTTTACTTGCAATATATTATATTTTTTTTTTAAATTGCGATTTTTTGTCTAGTAATTTTTAGATATAAATGTATGACGAGTGATTTTAATGTATGAATCATGTTATTTTTTTATAGTGGTAACGTTTATATCGCAGAAAAAGATACTCCTGTAAAACAGAATTCTCTACTATATAGATTGCAACGACAAAAAACATTTTGAAATACAATTTGAAGATATAACCATGAAAGATAGAACCGAAACGGCCATGTCTTCCACCATGGCGATAATACCAACCACGCTCCAATTTCTACAAGGTTAAAATATTTTTGTAACATATTAATCTTTAATTAATTCCTATAGTTACTTTAATCATTAATGCAGCATTTAGATTATACCAATGTATTAATAAAATATATATATATAAAATCAATGAATAATGAAAAGAAATGTGTTACTTAACAAGAAATTACTGACATTTCTTGCAATTATTTTTTATTAATTAAGAAGATTCTATATATTACTCTTACTTCAAAATCAAAACTCTGAAGTTTAGATCTTCACTTCTATTATATCGTTTATGGCTTCAAACTTAGCTGTAAATATATAATTTCATATATTCACTTACAATCGAAATGAAGGAGGTACGTTATCATTAAAAGCTACTGTCGACAGACAACCTTCAAAAGTCTTTCAATCGACTTACAGTTGTTGACGAAAAGGCAAATTAGTTTAATTAATAATTTAGATATTTAGAATAGCTATCTTATTAGATATCAAATTAAATATTTACTGAATAACACAGTTTATACAATATTGTGTAATTAATATTCACTTTGAAGTCGTTTAATCTTGCAGGTAATCTGTTTTAGGTGATGATGATTATGGTGTAGTATTCACATGTGACGCTGAGGCCAGTGGCGCAGTGGTATAAGTGTGTGACTGTAAACGTGACTGGTATTGGGTTGGATTCCCACTCGAGGAAATATTATATTAAATAATAAAGAAATTAAGCTGATTTTTCTTAATCACACGTAATAAAAAACCCGATTCATTTACATTAAAGAGAAACTATCCAAGCGTGATTTTATTTTCAAATTAATTCCCAAGCACAACTTGGAAAATTAGTGAAATAGCTATTAGTAAGTGTGAAAAAAACTCAAATTACGCCCTCGGCGGGTCATTAACTATAGTTTAAGAGCACCGTGCTCCTGTAACGCGTTACGACTAAACTACCTGAAAATTATTGCTAAAACCCTAATGTAATTTTCTCGTGGACTAAAATAATTAGAGCTTATTATAAATAAGCAAAACATATTAAGCTGAAAGGGATAAAATTTACAGAATATTCATGAAAATAACGACTCGAGTAGCGCTCTTGGAAACAGATATTTACTTATTGCCGTAATAAAAGTAAAAGATAACTGGTGATAGCGACGAGTCCTTGGAATACAATCGAACAGGCCTACAGCGGATAGACGCTACAGACAAAGGAAAATTTTCTATTTATTATCAAAATTATAGACGGCCGGGTATAAGGCGGGGGACAATACTGGCTTGTCTGTTTCTTATTTTAATAGCGAACTCCCGAGAGCCGATATAGCATTTTATGAACAGGATATTGTTTAAGACGTCGTATTGTAGAGACAAATAAGAGATGATCATTGTCACACTTAAAATTTTGCTTTTGATTAAGGATTGTTTTTCATATAAATTCTTATTTTTAATTTTATTTCATTTGGAATATTTGTTTTTGAGAAAATTAAAATGTATTTAAAACTTTATTCTTATATTTTCTTTTTGGTAATTAGAAAAAATTCTAATTTCCAAAACAGATGTTAAAATTATTTTGGTCGTAACTTATTTTGATAGACAAACGATATGCTTGAGGCTATTTGTATGTTTTTAATTATTCTCTTCAGTTTCTGTTATATAAATATATTAGTGTTATCGTAATTTTTTTTCTATATTATTAAATCTTACTCCGTTGTTGTTTTGTACCAATAACCATACATTCTTATATGTAACTTTATAATAGTCAACATCTTATTTAGAATGTATAAATAAATGAAAATTAGTAAATTTTAAATGAATTGATTTATAGTTAAAGAGTATTTAGTTACAAATAGAGCTACTTTTACCTACTATATTTTTTAAGCTTCACACCGTATACAGCACATTGTAGTTTACGACGAGGGAACCTAGACACTAGGTCTAGTGTTAAGACACTATGTTTTCATTAAAACTCTTCTTCTTGCGTTCCTCGCTTTATTACATGCTTAGCCTCATTACCAGAGCGAAGAACCAAAAAAATATTAAATATTTCATTTCCTCGAGTGGGAATAGAACCCACAACCTTACACACGTACAACCAAACGTTTGTGCCCCTGCTTCACAAAATGGCCTAAAATTTTATTATTAAACAAAAGAAAATCTGTTTTCATAAATGCAAAGAGAGTCACATTTACAAAGGATTCACGTACGTATAGGTGAAAACCAAGTGTTTTCGACATCGCCTGTTGTACAAAGAAACCCACTAAGCTCGGTACCGACGTCAAAGTGACTTTGCTAACATAAAACTATAGTAAGATCTTGTGCTCGTATTGATTATTAAACAAAGCCGAAATAGAATAATTTGACATTATTTGTTTTGTTTTTGTATTGTTTTAATATAAGCATAACTTTAATAATTAAAGTGATTATCTATACCTATTAATATAATTATGCGGAAGAGTTTGTTTGTTTAGACGCTAATATCTCTGGATCTACTGGATCAATTTTACTTTTTTTTAATTCGATATTATTAGTTCCAAAAAAAGTCCGTGAACTGTAATTCTTTTGAATAAGTGATAATAAGGATTTTTGTGACAAAAATAAATTAATATTGTAAGGTGATATTTCATCGATTTTTATTTGACATGTATATTGAAACTTGCGAGAGAAAGTTGAAGTTCAAGTTAAATCAAGGAAATTTAATAAAGATAATCTTCGGCTTTTATAGCATGTAATTAATTCAACGCTCGGTTTACTACCGCGAGTCTAGTCTAGTCTCACGAGTCCCGGGGGGAGCGCCCTTGCCGCCGATGACGTCTTCTCATATCCACGTAGGGCACTGTCTCAGAATAACTGAAAAATTAGCAAATGCAGCATAATAAAAATATATATATAGTATAGGTGGTATGCGGGCGAAGCTGCGGGTGGGCCGCTAGTTTATAAGAAGTCGATGCTTTTAAAAATCGAATGAATTTAATATTATGTATATTATTATTGAACTAATAGTAGGGCCGTGAGTGTGGGTTCGATCCTTTTGTAATGATATATGATAATTAATTATTTTAGTTTTCCTGCCCTGCCAAGCAAGACTGAGCGCTGGGTTCGGTCAGAAATAGAGTCTTTTGACTATAAGGCCTATGTAATGTAGTTATATAAAGAAACAATATTCTAAGTCTTATTTTGAGTTTGCTCTTATAAATTGTCGATACATGTGAGCGAGTGAGTTTGCCCACAAAATTCTTTGAAAGTATAAATTTAATAAATATCTAGAAATTGTATTTATTGGTTTAAATGATCTGATCAAATGATGACACTAAAATCAATCCGTCAAAGAAGTCAGAGAAGTCATAGTTTTGAGATATGCATTTGAATATATTTGAAATATTGTATTTAAACTCGATTACTATTGTTATAGTTGTTAAATTTTAACTTTTCTAACATTTATGCAGACAGTTGTAACTAATATGTGGAAGTAAGCAACAATATTATTACTATTCAGTGAATATGGTGTGATAGTCGACATACAGTTGATTAAAATATTAATAAAAGCTATTCTATATAGTAATTCTAATAAACAAACATAAAATATCATATAAAATAAATGAATAAAAATAATACCAGCTTCACGTTGTATCCCGCACACAGGGTAGGCCTAGTGTTAAGACACTCCGTTCCTCACTTTCCGCCGAGTTCTGGAGACATTGTGTGTTGAGTGGCGGCAATCAATGACGCTTTTGCCTTGACACCAGATCATAGAAATTAAAATATAAATAAATATAAATAACTATTTCATTTCCTCGAATGAGGGTCGAACCCACAACCAGTCGATTTTACAGTCACACTTTGTGCCCCTGCGCCACGACTGGCCTCAAAAAAGCTTATTTGTCTGTAAATTATTTTAAGAAATCACATATATATAAGTGTTTTGCATGTTATTTTCACATAGAGACTTCTGTACTCTTCGTGCATGATGATTGTCAATATAAAAGAAGAACCTGCACACAGAAGAGTACTCTGTGTGCAGGATACAGCGTGAAGTTAATTTTATCTTTACCATATACAGAATATACCGTAAATACAATTTATTTGTAATCTGCCACAAATTCAAACAAAACCATAGATGAACAAATGCATCCAAATGGTTTTGTTTATTGTTTAAGTAGTAAAGGGGCATCAGTTCTGTCATACAAGTATCCAACCTTTCTTAGTATAATAGAAAAAATAAAGTAAGAATGTTTATTTCTTTTCATAAAATAAGTAATTGTATTTAAAAACTATAAACTTTCTTTTTATAGTTTTTAACTATGTCTAGAAATAAATTGCAGAACTTAATAGTTTATGTAGTTATATAAAATAAATTATTTATATTAAAAAAAACACACAATAAAAACATAATTTTTATGGCATCAGTACATTTAATTTAGCGAACTGTCTCGTCAGGTGCGAATATTTCTTGATTGCTGAGTAGCGAAAGTGACGCCAAGTGCTCACCGACAACCCGCAGCTATTGTTATCTTTGATTCAGCCTGTGCATTCCACATTAATCCACCTCCTGCCTAGATTAACCCCGCATTCTGTACAGACAGATATACTAGTAAATGCTTGTATATGAATATTGACGTGTCGGTTTTAATATATGTATGTATGTTTAATATATTATGGAAAATTTAGTTTTACGTCGCTCAATTTCATTTGTTTAGATTGAATTTCTAATATTTATATTTATATATTTTTTTTAGACCAGCCGTGGCGCAGGGGCATAAAGTGTGACTGTAGAACCGACTGGTTGTGGGTTCGATCCCCACTCGAGGAGATGAAATTTTTACTTAAATTTATATTTCCATTTCTTCCCTCTGGTGTCGAGGGCTAAGCGCGGAATTGAGTTCTGCCACTCAATACGCAGTGCCTCCAGAATTCGGCAGAAAGTGGGGAATGGAATGTCTAACACTAGGTTCCCTCTGCCTAGCCTGCTGTGTGCGGGGTACAGCGTGAAGCTGATTTAATTTAATTTAAGTTAATTTATATATTTTTGACTATTTCTATAAGTAAGCATGATACATGGTAAGTTAATGCAGTGGGTAAGAGAGCGCATCTCAAAATCGACGCAAGGATAGGACGTTCGTTTGATAAATTGAAAGCACCAGTTTGTATTTGATTTATAAAATAATCATTGCTTACTTCAAAACAAATTTTTTATTTTCCTAATTTTATTATATGACATAGGGAGGCCCTTAAGGTGAATAGATCTACAGATATTTAAATATGAACATTCCTTTTATTTTGATTTGAATCTACATCATAGTGTAGAGTCCGAACCATCTCAAATTATGTAAAACAATTCAACAGAAAGCAAAGTGAAAATAAAAATTATATAAAATTTGTATTTGTATCTATTTTTCCATATGTATAAAACAAATATTCAAAAACACAAAGAAGAAAGCCACAATATCATAAAATGACAAGAATATAATCACATAAGATCGTTATAACGAATTTATAACGTACACCTTCTGCGATTTTCATTTTAACCTGTCATTCATATTAACTTAGAAATGTAAATATGCACGCAATTTTCATCCATTCCTTTCGTAATGACTTTTACTGGCACGACGCAAAGCCCTCATTTTACACTTTGACGCGTTCACTTATGCCTGTTCCTGTAGCGTTGACATTTTCTAAATCAACCTTAAACATCTGTCTTCTTACTCTACAATAGAGTCTAATCTTAAATGACTGCGGTTCAAAAGATGACTCTTCTCTTTATTAGGCCTTCGAGTAGCAACAAGGTGTTTGAAAGTGATGCAAACGATCTTGTGTTCTTGTTTGAAAAAGAAAAATTGTTTGTGCAATGTAGAGTTCAAGCTGGTTAAATGAATAAGCTCAAATAGAAGATAATTTGAAAAATACACAATTTTTTTGTAATTTTATTTTTTATTGTAAGGACATGTGCTGATATACTGTCTCAGCTAGATTTTTTTATCGCTATATATAATAAGACAGTAAAAATATTTTGTCTGTACATTTAGTAATTTTGACT
>DWAN01001160.1:0-18852 GCA_018230445.1 Heliconius hewitsoni
CAGTTATTCTTTCCTTATCACGGTTGTTAGTTGCGAAAATATTATGTGTTTCTATGGTGGGTACGACTGTAGTTCGTACTCTGTAGTACCTACGTATTCAGATGGTAATATTGGGCGCTAGTAATGGCGGGGCAGTGCGTGAGTGCATAAATTAAATTATTTATAGTCTATAGACTGGAACAACTAGGACCAAGACCAGTTTCGATAGCTATAATACTATGCGGTACTGAGCTCATAATATTCACTGTAACTGGTGTTTTTTACAAAATTACAAAACGACTAAGCAGGTGTTGTTGCGAATGTGTTACGTGCATACTGCAAATATGTAATTTTAACTCATTTTTTTTAAATATAGCGACATTCATGTTTAGCATACTTATATAACGTATTTCCAAATAAACATTTTATTTATTATTTTATGTTATGGAGTGTTTCTTTATTAAATAGGTAATACGATAAAAATCAGGGATCTCATGGGGAGGGACAATCGCTCTGTAGTACGAGAAACAAGTACATTCGACACCAATGACGTTGGTACTCCACTCGCGGCGATAAGACACGTTTACTATGTCCGGCGCACACAACTAACTGCTACGCGATACATAAACTACATTTCTATTTTACAAGTCACAACCAAACGGAAATGGAGTTTTAAGCAATCAATGTAATGAAAATTTCAACTTGAGATAATTTTCAAAAAAGACACATTTATTTCTAGTTTCAAGAAGTAACTTAAGTGCAATATCTGAAACTAAGGAAAATTTATTCTACGTATAGCATACAATACACGATACACGAAATGTTTAAGGAATAAACAATTTAAGTTTGTAAATAAACATGTTACCGTGAATCAAAACAAAATAAATGCCGCGATACGCTAACCCGTTTGTACAGTTAGCTCACTGAAACGCGGAAATACAAGGACCAGGTTTCAAACGGGTTCCTTTATTGGTTTTCCGCAAAATCTTCTATATAATAAACCAAGCTTATATCATTTAATATAAATATTTTTAAAGGTATACCTTATTAAATCAACTAAGACCAGAAAGCTATGTGTCGAATCCACCAATTTAACTATATACCTACAATTTTCGTTAGAAGGTAGTCGAACTATTTCAAAATATTTACTTCACTCTCCTCATAGTTCTTACTAATATGCATATTGATATCTCGCACGTCGACTCATCGATAACACATAAACATTTTTATGAGTTTGTAATATACGCTATAACGACTAGGCATGGCTCGATCAAAACAAGAAAGTTCATAGTCCTCACGCTAAAGAATTCCAAGCACCGTACGATTGTGTGAATCGAGAACGTGAAACGAATACGAGTTGATCGCGAGTGATAAATAAACAGTGGGATTTGAACAATGCCCTTTGCATTGTGCTGATGCAGATAAGAAAGCCGAGCCGATGATAAGCTTCGTATCACGAGGAACGTTCGCGACCAGCGCATGTAGAACACGAGCCAGCGGTACTTTCTCGACGTGTACCGTTCAGAGAAATGGTACTGAGATGCGAATATCGATAATTAAATCGATAGTATCGTAACTTATCACGGCACGAAAACAATTACTGCGCAGTTTATTTTCAACGCTGACATATCGTACGGTCAAGATGAGATCATAAAGGACCAATGTTCCACAGATGCCAAACCAATGATCGTCTCGGCGGTTTAAGGAGAGGCGGTCTTCGAACTCGGCCATTCACCTCGCGAATACTTTTTTCACTAAACGCACTGACGTAATTTGGAAAGTGCGGAAATGGTAATTCTAAGAGCAATTTGAGATGTGAATCATTATATCACTATCTCCAAGCATCTTGCGGGCGCGGGGGACACGCGGGGCGCGCGGCGGGGAGGGTCAGTGAACTTGCAAAACTTCACCTGTCATAGTCGAGGGGAATGAAACAATGAACGTGATGCAACGAAGAAAGCGCACGAATAATTGATCGGAGCGACTGTGGTGTGGTTACGCAGGCGGTCCCTACTCCTGGATGAGGTGAGCAATTCTATTTTGAAATTAGAAATAGCTACGCACTACGAATGCGGCTCGGCGCGGTGGTGCGGTGCGGCGGTGGCGGTGGTGTGCTTGCACAAGCTACGGCGGAAGAGAGTGCGCACAAAACGGCACATTGTCGTGATGCAATAAAGAAAGTGCGGAACCGAAGTAGGTTTTCTAACGCGGTGAATGTACGCGGCCATTAGCTGTGGTTGTGTATCATTTGAGTCGGCGGCTAAGGCTTAGCGGTGCCTCGGCCGACGACCCCGCGCTCTCGCGTGGCTCATATATTTCGCACTCAACTCTCGCATGATATAACATGGGCCGCGTGGAATCGACAGCATCTAGAAAAGGGAGGTACTCCATCGTCGCTCGTGTTACATCAAGCTGCCGGGATCGCAACAGCGTTGGGTAACGTGTGTTGTCATTCGTTTGTTGCAATTATACGACTGATGTAATGCGCGAACTACGGTAACATACAAATTGTATCTGTTTGTGGAGAGATATAAGACAGAAAGGGGTAAAAAAAACTAGTTTAGTTTCCGTCAACTGCAGCCGTTCATATAAAGGGGGGGCGCGGGTGCGGACGCGGGCGACGTGTTGACAATGAATCGCAAGCACCGCTGTACCTTGACCCAGTATCTGAGCCGTCACGCCTGCCCGCTACTGCCTTCGGCGGATGATGCACGAACTCCACATCTCACCATAGTATCACATGAAGATGTGTTAAAACAATAAATACTACTTAAAAGACAACAATGTTAATTGACAACAATATAAAAGGCGACACTCGACAGGCATTCACTTTTTCACATCCGAATTCATTAAACACTCGGCTGCAACAAAGGCTGCTTATGACTGCTTTGACATTGGCATATTGGCTCACTAGGCCACGGTAAAAAACATCTTTGGCACGAACGCGTGACTGCGTTTACGTCAATCAAAGAATAACTCAATAAAGCGTCAACACTATATTTCATAACGCGATGATATCATTGTTTTTGAATACGCTAGTTATGTTCTTTTATTTTTACAGTAGTTTTTTTATTTATTTTATTGTATTATAAAATTATCTACGTGTCGAAATTTCTTCATGTACACGCCGACCTGCAAGCAGACTGCGATAACAGTGCCTAGAGGTCACTGTAATTTTTGATATTTATTAGTTTTATGTTACCTTGAGCAATAAATATTGTTATAAAGTAATGTTTACGAAATTTTACCTAAACCACTGTAATCCTTCACATAATTATGACACGACATTAGCTGGCAGTATAGTATAGTATCACCATATAGATATATACTCGTAAGTGACAAAATTAAAAATATAATGGTTGCAGCGCTCGCGGCGTCCGGTGTCGGCGTGTAATAATCCAAGTGGGTTAAGGTTCCATCAAGGATTTGTTGCGGCAAAACTCCGCTCCAAAACCGAGTGCTAGTTACTGTAAGTTTAATGCACGACTCGGTTCCGCTGCATTTGTTCATTGCCTTCTACAATTGGGAGGGTTTTTAATATTAATTCATCAGGTAATGGCGACGAGCTGTCTGCTAATGGTTTGTGTTGAATGGATTTCTCTTCCAAGGATACTTTTATGACTATTTAGAAATGTCACATTTCATTCACCTGCCAAAGACCATTACTAAGCTTAATACAAAGTGGACGCGTTTTGTTTAATTAGCGTCCAGGGAACAAAATTAACACACAACACGATCGTTGGCACGCCTTTATCCCGGCACTCAAGACGAAGCACAAAGGAGTCGTCCTCCGAGAGGCCTTTGAAACTTGCAAGTACCGAAAATTGAGCGCAAAACAAACAGGTTAATAAATTTCAAAACGATCCAGATGTATTACAAAAGCGGTAGCACACAACCGTTTGGCAACTACGCGGCCGATTGTTTCGTAACTCGCATCGCAGCGTCCGGACCACTCGATTAATTGTTTCTATAGTAAAACTTCAACTATTCGATTCTTTTGTTTTACATACAAAACAAAGCATATTGTCGCCGTTCGAGTACTGCAGAACAAATGTGCTCCTGTTCTGTATGGAACTGTTTTATTGCTCAAGAATCATATACTACTATTTAATAGCGATTCGTTTATGAGTATCATTAAAATATATTGTAGTGGTTGAACGAGTTTGTGTTTTGGCAATACAATCTGACCTCGAACGAATTATGTAAGAAATAGACCTTAAAATAGTTTATAATGATCGTTCACATTATTCTAATCTTTTAAATACTTTACAAATATGACGTTTTTGTTCAAATTATTATATGTATGTCGTATTCATATTATTATATTATATAAACTTAATATTCTATATAAAGAATGATATAGATATTTAATAAGTATTATAATTTTATATACTGTATATAGTGGTAAAAATAAATGAGACTAGGTACTGATATAACTGAAATATTGTGAAATAAAACAAATATTGAATTTGTTTTATTCAATTTCAACTTTTGATTTCACGGCCTCCAATTTATTACGAATTACCTACAATATTTTATCCTTGCCATATGGTATTGGCAAAATGTGAAAAGTTTGCATATAATGATAAGTATGTATACATATTTATTATAATCATAAGTAATAGAATGTATGTACGTCAATGCGCAGGCGGCGGCAGATGTGCGCGAACAATTGTAAAGGGAACAAAGGCAGGTAGACTCGTAGGACGTTATCCCGCCATGTGCTACGTGTCATTTTTTCAGATGATAACATGTTTTAGACAAGAAACTAGAGAAAAAAATGTTCTAATCTGACCGAACAGATGGTCGGGCACATGTCCCTAGAAAAAAATACATACCTATCTCAATATAAAAACTTGCCGTAATCAGTGAAATCGATGGGGAATTCAATTTTTACGGTATGGTCGTATCGTTGATTTGTTTTGCTCCGCGACTACAGTAAATTAAATACAATAGTTTCCCTTTGTTACAAAAGAGAGAAACGAATTGAATCCCAGTTATCAAAATTAATAACAGCAAAAGCAATTTACTTTGTTCGCGTAATATCCTGCTAGCGCTGTTATTGAGCAGAATTTTCAATTGTTTTCCGTGCGAATGCAAGGAATAATAAATATCTGATCACTATTGTGTGATTTTACAAAACTTTTTTTTTGTTATGTGACATGAAATTTCAAAAAAAAAAAAAACAGAAATAACAACCAATATTGCGTGAAGAAAGGAACCACTGAAAAAATACAAATATTGACCTCGTAGCATATGTCGAAAGTCAAACGTTAAAGACTGGTTTACGTGCATTTGAATAAACATTCGCCGCGCGATAGTAACGAAACTGTTGACCTTACGCAGTATCGAATGTCGAGTGGACTGTGTGCACTCTGATAGAGATGTCATCTTGCTCACGCAGGGTGCATTGCAAAACAATTTCTAAGTATTTATTTCACTATAAACTAGGCAATTCTAATAGATTAGCTGGCTTTACTGGTGAGCTCCCACAGTGGTCAGCAGTAACACTTATGTAGTAAGATTTATGAAGTTAAGAATGACAGAACATGGCAGAGAGACAAAAAAATAGTTTTCGAGTTGATTTGATTTATATCCGATTGAGAGTATTTATAATAATATAAAGAAAAAAAACACCTTTCATAAAATATAGCCACGCATATTGTGTGCGCGCGGAGTGCGAATTTTGAACACGTGCGACTCGCAGGTAGGACTTGCATGTGCACCTTATTGTCTCCAAAGAATAGGTGTTTTCTTGGTCATGAATAGGACTCCTTTGCACAATGGACAAATCTTTTCTATTGCGTCGCATCATCGATTTAATAAAGAAACGAAAAACTCATCATGCGTAGGAGATGACAATGACGTATTTGTTTATTTGAACATCTGGTCTGAATTGTGAACGAAACGTACAATTGGCGAGCTCGTTACAAAAACTCACCGCTTTTGTGTGATAGCGCAGGTAATGTTTAAAAGATTAACTCGATACAAATTTCAAAAGGTGCAAGTAACGCACCTTGACTTTTACTTAACCATCGATCGGCCGCATTCAAAATTATTGAATATAGGTACAAGTTGCCATATAATGACTGCGTGAGTGTAAGAATCACGTAGTTGCGGCACAGTGCGACCTTAAGTTTTTTTATCTGTTCGCGATAAGAAAGATTATGTGACCTTTAAATGTTAACTAGGTGTCTCTGACAGTACTCGATAAGCCAGAAGTCCAATGACCGTGTGAAGATATAGACCAATATATAATTAAAACAATTTAATTTTCAATTATTATTCAACTAGCGTAGGTACCCTACGTGGTTTGTACAATAAAAAAATGCAAGCTAATAATAATGCAGTATAAAAATTATAAAAAAAAGAATTACGTCCCATTTTGAAAAAAGCTCCAGTATTTTGAAGTGCTCTTACATGCCGGATATGATGGAGCAGGATGTAGAGTTAGTACGGTACAATACCGCACTATTAAATGAGTTCAAGAAGTCATTATCAATGACGTAAACGGAATCTTTTATATTATTTAAATAGCAAGCCAGATTCTGGAATGCTATCGAGATTCAATACATATTTAGCTCGTGAGTATGTGTGTATTAAGTTATTATAACGAAGAGACGTGTTTATTGCACTAAGAAACATCATGCGAACTCCGCACATTTATCGATTATAATCAAAATTCACTCACGTAAATTGCTTTCGATAGAACCAGTTTTAACATAATCACGCACACGTAATACATATTGCTGCATCATACTATTCATCAATTACTCGAATGCAAAAACTTAGCGAACCAGCTTCAAGAAAAAGAGTATTAAATACAAGACGATGACGCAATTTTAATGATAGATTTATTATTTTTATACTTTTATTACTTATTAAAATAATTATTAAATTTAGATTTTTGATTATATTTAATTTTGTTTTTATCAAGTCTGTCTGTATCTATGTATTTGTTATTCTGATTATCAAACTGTAGCGTATACGAAAACTAATTAAATGTAGATTCGTTAAGGCATATTAATAGTCATTAAACGTTAACTTTGATACAATATGTTCGGCTGTTCCTGGTCGAACAGACGGAGCGAAGGCGGAAGAGCGGCGTTTGCGCAACTGACATTGAACCGCAGTTTACGCGGAGGCCAGTTGCCGGATTCTTGTGTATTTTAACGATATTTTAATGTATCTTAACGATTTTAAATCAAAACCGGTAATTTTTCTTTTTAGATACGAGGAAAACGGCAAATATTCGAACAATAACCTAATATTTCTGAGTAATTTGGCTTAATAAACAAAAGATGACGCTCATTATCGAAAGAAAAACATTTATTGTAGTTTTCCTTATCGCATTAAAAGCTGAACTACAGTACATGTGATATTGTAATGCTTTAAAATAAGAACCGCACGGTAATATGCATGCATCATATCAAGTTTTATAATAATCTTATAATATAAAAGTGGCATACGTAGCTGGTGTAGAGAAGACTATTATAATTAATAGAAATTCTAAAATTTATTCTCAATTATGAAAGTGTTACAATTGCATAGAATCTTACAAAGCAGTCCTAATAAATCACAATGTTAAAGCCATTGCTACGAGACGTTTAATTAGACGAGGTTGCGGCGTCTTCCTTCATTTCTAGCCGGTTACACAGCCAATCGTAATACAAAAAAGCAGTTCTGAGTTAAACCGAGTTCGCAGTAAGAAAGTAGTTTCGTAGTTAATTAATTTTTGTTCAAAATTAAATGTAACTCCTTGATTGACGTTTCAATCATAAAAAGTTGATCAACGCTTCAATTAAGTTCAGTGGATTCATCGAACGATGGATTTCAATTTTACAGACAATAGCTATTGATTACTTAATTTTGCATGAATACACGATTTGGGTCTCTATTAAGAGAAGACAAAAGGAGATAATTGTTTGCAGCAAATTGTACACATATATATGATTCTAGTTCCATTAGGTTACGTCAGCCGATATTTTCGCAATAGTAAGAGCTAATTACATCATTTGCGGTGTGAGTGTCACCTTCCTGATCATTACTACTACTACTACGTACAACACGTAATACTTCTTCGGGAAAACTACAGAATGATACATGCTCATTAAAATTAATTAAATAGACGGAGTATCTTAGCATTAGGCTCCCTCTGCCTAACCTGCTGTGAGATACAGCCAGAAGTTGAAAACCCTTTTTATCCTAAATAAAAAAGAGCTATCAAAAATGGAAAATTTTAAATCATTATCCAATTTGTTGGTGTAATTATCAAAATGTATTTTATATAGTTGTTGTTGCACGAATGCATCTATCGAAGTGATCGATAGTATGACCGATACGCCGGTGTCCGTCCGATGTGGTGTCGCAAGAGCGTCCTTGGTCTTGGCTCATGGCTCACGGCTGCCGGCTGACCGTAACGCTTCCGCATCTAGATTACGTCACAACTACACGTGTTCCTTTTGTCTATATGTTTTTCTTGAAGATTAAAACTAATTATGTTAATAGTTTTTCCGACATGTTCGAGCCAACATTTTCAATGTGAAGGCATTATCGTTTTACACAACTATGTATCAAATTTAACTCTAAATTTAATTACAACATTTTGTTTATTACAAGGACATTTCTTAATTTCAATGAGGTTCCTCCAAGTTCATTATATAATTGTATAAAACAAAGTTATGGAAACGATCAATACGCGCCAAGAAATTAGTAAATGCGTCACAAGCTCGCGGGAAATTTCTCCCTGTGACGTCATTCACGTATTAGGCGCAACAGGCCTTCAAGGCTTCGTGGCAGCGGGGGCGGCGCGCGTCAACATCCAGAAGCCTACGGTAGGCGTTACTGAGTTAGAAACAATTTTATTGTGTTACTTTTTTTCAGTTTAAGTAACAAGATTATATATAAAACAAGATATTTATATAATGGTGAGCTCAAATTTTAATTAAATTTGTGTAGCGCTTGTATTGAACGTGCCATTCTTTTAGCATTACATCAGCATCACATTATAGTGACAACTGCGCAAATTGTTGGAAAACTGTCCAAATATTATTCGCTATAAAAACAGTGTTCTATCTTAATATTTTACGATAAGATATATGAATATATTACTATAGAATATAATAATGAATGTCATATTTCAGTCTAACATAAATGATAAACATCAAAGAAAGACATATTAAACAAAAATACATTGTTATCACCTTGTAACACAAAATTATCTATAGATATTATTTTGCAGACGTTACGCAAATAACAAAAAAAAATACGTATTGTAATGTTTCCAAGTGAATTGTATAAAAGCATATCAATAGTAGAATTGAGTTAATTTAGTAATAACACAAGTGCATGTCGGTAAGATATTGTTGTCGCGGTCGATTACGCAAGGAGTGACCGCGAACGGAGGTCGTATACGTTCTCATATTTATAATACGTATTCTTCAATCTCGAACGCGAGGCCGAAACCACGAAAAGAGTACTGTTTCGCAACCGAACACAATTTCAATGTCATTGTGAGCGCCCCCGACGGTCGAGACTCGCGGTTTCTTGTGGCGTTAGAATATTTATGTATATATGCAAACTTGACTCTTGATGACTCATTGTTTACAGATCCACTATACCATATAATTGTATATAATATTTAGTTGTTAATATGAATTATATTTTTTTCCTTGCTATATATAACCAGTGAATGCAAAATGGAATTTTAATAAAAGCTTACTGAGTAATTTACCTAGAAATTGTAATATTTAGAGGATATAACTTCGAAAATCCCGTGTGGCTAATGTGCTTTGGATTGAGCTTGTATTTTACAGGAAACAGAATAAGATGTGTTCAGCTATAAATTAGTTTAGTATCAACCAAAGTATACAGAAAAATTTTGACTCTAATTTCAAAGCCACACAGATAGTAATTGCTTGTAGGTTCTGACCGTAGAAAATTTTACCAGCTAGCCAGCCTATGAAAGAGCTAGACTGGATTCAAAACCGGTCTAGGATATAGGTAGCCGGCTGCAGCTAAAAAGCATTTGGAGCCATCTATATATAATTTACTATAATAATAGTAATTGGTCGTCCGAATGGTATTATTGATGAATATATTAAACCTTAAATAAATGAAATTATAGCTCCAGAATAACATAACATAACAAACATGTTTAAAACCCACAAACATAATAATTAAAGTACACTCATTCATTTAAAAATAAAACGTAGCTCGTGTGGAAATTCAAATGAAAATTGCTCATAATATTTTTCTAAGCGATCTTCCTGTTTACAACTAACAATTCATATTTAAAATATTTATCGACGTTTCCTCCACACAATTAAGTCACATGAATTATTTGGCAAAAGTTTTGTAATGTTGGTAGTAGGCACGTCATTTCCTCTTCGTGACCGTGAAACGACGTCACGTCACACGATATTAGGATGCGCCTACGCAACAAGAGGACGCTCGCCTTTGTCCCCACTCAGTAATATATTTAAGTCCTCTTTTTGTATAGAATAGCTGATATTCTTAGTGAGTTGCTCTCTAATGCACCGCGCTAATGATAATGACGTATTTTATTATATTCATAATTTCCGTCATCAGTTTGTCCTTTATGTTTGTGTGATAATAAAGTGTTTTCTGCATGCGTTGCATTGGTGCGTTATCTAAGGCTATTTCCACCAGCTGTAACTTTGTACTTATATTTTCTTTATATGTATCTTTATTTAGTTTAGAGAAAGCACACTAGATAGCTAAATTTATTACGTATAAATATTATATATTTCACGTGATACTTACAATGTCATATCAATGATAAGGATTTTAGATCGATAATAATGTTTAATACTTCCTGTGAACAGATAAACACTTTGAATTGTTCACTAAAATTCTTTAGTGCAAACAAAGTTTTATGAGAGAAAAATGGTATTTTGACGATAAATATTGCGTCATTTCACATATAACTAATTGGAAAAGAATGACGCAACGATCTCATTGTTTTCTCGTAGTATTTACGCAGCAACTTCTAACATTATTTTTCAAGAAGCGGGATATATTCGCAAAAGAAAAATATTTACTAACCATGTTTACATAGAATTCAATATCGAGGTTAGTACTAAAATGTAATTTGTATATCTAAACAGGAAGTGCTTTATAGGGCAGACGCCCGTGACTCGATTGGTAATAAATGTGCGCTATAGGCCATTGTTGAGACGGAGACGTGAGCTATTACACGTAATGTTTAACTCATTACCAATCAGTCAAAGGCGTCAATAAACAATACTAGCGAAGATAAAACACGATAGCTAAGTACATAATTCTGAAGTAACTAAGAAAATATTAATACGACTAAAAGAAACAGGAAAAATAGAAAAAAAACATACATAAAAAACCTTATTTAACAATTATTAAATACTATTTAAAATACATTTTTCAACTTATAAATTCAGTATCATAAAAACACAGAAAATAAAAATATGCGAAACGTAATACGAAAAAAGTCGAGTTCATACAGCAGACGCAGACGTCATGTATTTTTAGTGACGACGCATCGGGTTTGAAGGGTTAATCGCAATTCTGGCCACTCGCGGACCGGTTGCATTTTTTTTTTGCCGACGCCAGACTCGAGGTAAACGCTCGGAGTACAGGGAAATTGGCTGCCTTCTATTTCATTTAGCCCTGTTATTTAAAGTTATTGATGTTTTTGTGTTTCTTCTTTATCTAAGTCCCCATTTTCTTTGATTGTAACAAATTATGAACGATTACGCTTATTACTTATTCGAAACTTTGTACCAAATTACGTAAATAAGGATAATTAAGGAGCGTGGGAGGGGAAGGTCTAATTCCGCAAAAAGTATTTAAAGGAACGTTTTTATGTCGAAATATTTTAGGCAGCCGCCAACGCAAAATTATTTTCTAAGCTGAATGTTTTGCGTAGGTGGTAAAAACAGATATTATTTACTCAAACGAAAATAAGGGACACCGAAATTGGGTACGCCCCCGTTACGACTTTATCTCTAGAGAAAACTTTCATATTAAACATGTATTGGATTCGTGGTATATGTATGTACATGGTAAAGTACCAACCCAACGGTACCAACGTTCATACAATAATGCTATATTAATATAATAAAGTCATTAATGAAAATGGGTAACATTTTAAAGATAATTTAGTGTGAAAAAATAAATGTACGATTTTCATGTTTGCTCAAAATTATAATTTAGTACACGGGATGCATTTCTGTCACAAAATTTTAACGAGTTAATTTTTGTATAGCAATATGTAACAACGTATTGTGTTGTAATCATGCCGTCTAAAAGTTTCTGGTAAATTATTTTTAAAAAGAAAAGTATTCGTAAGTTATGACGTCGAAACATTTTAGGTAATTGTTACGGAACAAGGACTTTAAGGGGTAAATATAGGGAGAATGCTTGCGTCAGTCCTATTTCTAAATAAGTCTGACATTTATGTACCTACGCATTCGATGTTACTAATTGTGGATAGGTATTTTCGAGGGTGAGGAGGTATTTTTAAAGCAATATCAAGGGGCCGTATAAATAAACGAGGGTAGTGACCTGTTAGAGGCATCTATGATTCATCTCGAACCCTCAGTTATCGCCCTATGATTTTTTTTGCGTTCCCTCTTAATGACGTCACTAAATGCACTGACGCATTCGTTCCCCTGAACCGAATTCATCACGATCCTGTCATACTCTGAATCATTGTTACATTGTTGGTTGAAAACATGGACATTATATTTACAACGTGAGGCTGCTGGGCTAAATAATAATATTTTGAAGTTTCTTTTGTATTGGGCAAGGAAAATAATGCGTAACTCAGAGGCGCATTCTTGAGTAAATCTGTTTAAATTATTTGGCAAGTTCGGCTCACTCGCTTTGGCAGTCATTATTATTATTATTTATAAATGTTTTCGAAAAAATTGCACTCGTTTACAAGATGGCAACTTAGCTGTCTGGTTGTTTCTTTTATCATTTTGTCGATTATGCTATCATATTAATGGACTTGTTTGTCTTATGAGGTTACATTTAATTGCTTCTTTAGCTATCAATATAAGACCAAAGATTTATCTGTTGGTTACGCTGGATGAGTTTCAGCGGTCAGCGACCTTAGCGACGCGGATATGCAGCGAGTGGTATAAGCTAAGCCAAGCGAGCTTGCGTTAGAGCGTAACAAAAATATAGGGAAAAATAAATCAGAGAACATAAAAGTTGCTTGTTGCTAGGGAGTAAAAACTTTATATATTAATTCGTATGGAACGAAATGGAACGGCGTCAAAGTATAATGATAAAGAAATGGCAGACGCGTGTCTTAGCTGTAAGTAAGTCTACCTTTTGGCGTTCCATGGTTCTTGATGAGCGCTCATGCAAGACCGTTCTCTAAGGGAGCTGAAAAAGGAGATTCTCTCCAAGTAATTGGCGGCACGTGCATATTTTTTGCTAGGGTGAGAGAGTGAACGCACCCATCCATCAGGTTTAGGGATATCTCGTACGAGTTTGCAGGACATTAGACTTTTATATGATAACTATTGTTTTTACAATAATACCCAACAAATATTCAAAGTTTAAGTGACATTAGGTTACGATAAACCTTACAACGTAATAATACGCACTGTTTTTGTTTAATAATGTCTTACTGTAACTTAACATCGCGCTATTAAATCGAACATATAGAAGATGTAGACAAGCGGAGCGTGTCACAATATGAGTGTATCGACGGATAAGTGCTTGGTTACGCAAATCAGCAGATATGTAGCGGTGCGCGGGCGCGCCGCACCGCTTGCACAAGGTTTCGCAGACCTTTGTTTTACGCAACCAGATCGATTTAATAGCTGACTATTCTCCCAGTTGTGTAGTTAATAGATATTGTCAAAATAATATAATCTCAGATTGTATTTGTAACAAAAGAAGAAAAAATAACAAAGGACCATTCAGATATAGTCACAAAAGAACCGGAACTTCCGGTATAGAAATATTGAAAATTGTGCAGAACTGTCTCCACTGCAGGTGTAAACAACTTTTCAGCTTTGCTCAAAAATTGCTCTATTGTATATTTATGCCAACCGTGTCCGGTCATTTATTTCCGAGAATGACATTCATGTTGTGATTTGAGTAGTAAGTAGAGGTGATGCTTGCTCGAGATCAATGCACTATGCTCGCGTCCGGTAGCCGCGTCCGGTGTTTTCGTATCACCAAAAAAGGTGCGAACATACGTTATTTATAGTTATGACGCAGTCGTCGTCTGCGACCAAATCGTTTATTTACAGAATGAGGAGAGGTGTAGGTGTCTAAGTATGAAACTGTTCTAGGGCGTTTTAATAATACCGGATGGATCATCGGAATAACCTTAGCTTTTTACTCATGACGTAAACTCACGCATCACCATTTTCCAAATGAGTTCAATCGTCGGTTCCGCACGAGCGAGGAGGCGGCGCAGCGTCGGCGCCAGCGACATTGGCACAGTTGCGCACGACCTCAGCTGCTGCAAGTCGAGCGAGGCCGCAAACAAACGCCCCAAAACGAACAACATAGACGTCTGAATTCCGGCACGCCTGAATCATGTCGTGCAAAAGTAACTCGCGGCGTAATCACGTCAATAAACTAGAACCCGAACAACTCGATGCTGATGCTGGTTGCCAACAAAAATTACGTTGTTCAGAGTATCCATCCAAATATACAGTCCAGCGGAGATTATGCAATTCTAGTATAAACAATACCAATTATATCACCATGGAGTTATAAAAGTGACATATTTAATAATATCTGCAAATATCGCATTACGCCAATTGATACAACTTTGTATCTATGATAACATTACGTGATGTAGCTATTGCAATTCGGTTTCAAAATATTTTCAATACAAAGTAGATTTTTCGAAAGCGCTCTTTCCAAAGCGTATACAATATTTTTAGTAGAGTTTAACGATACGAGATTTGTATAGGCTCATTTTTGTTAAAATTTAAACGTATTTTTACTTTGAATTTATTTTTAACGGATATGGAGTACAATGAATTATTAAAGAATATAGAATTGCAGGCGGTGGCCGGTGGCCGGGCCGGTATGCGACGCGGCGGCGTCTGCCGGGTCTATCGCGAACAGATTTGGCACATCCGCCAGAGAGTGCCAGCGCAGCAGACATAAATATATCGTCCCGTTAGCGCCGACACGACAGTATTAATACGAGACATGCAAAATTTTTGCAATCGATTCCAAATATATTGACATTATTCTACGCAAAATAATAAGTATAACTTAAAAGTTAATAATTCGCTTTATCTGTTGTAATTAGGTACATAGGTATTAAGTTGCATAAGGGAAAACGTGTGTATCGTGAGCTCGTCATTGTTTGCGATGTATGTTCATCCGATCCGGCTTCTAAACACCGCGTTACGCAAAAACGTCGGGTTTTGTTACCTGGAACGATCCGCTGCGGTATTATTATTTTGGCGTGGAGTAGGCGGTATGCGCCCGAACCATCGTCGACGACAATGTTATATTTTATACCTGAGACAGTTTACATGGACCGCGTGGCTGGTAAGTTGGGAAGTCGCGGGCTCCGCTGTGTCTCATGTGTAACATTATGTATCCAATTTACGTCGTTTGGCAATTGGCCGTTTTGCGACGAATTGCAGCTTGTGAATTGTTCGGAAACTTTTTTTTTATTTTAAAACTCATTTCCGGTTGTCCTATCCGGTCTGGATTCTTTACTTCTAATAATATAGTTCTTTCGTCTTGTAAATATTGACTTGCAGTGATTAAGATTTCCTTTAAGGACAATTATTATTTATAAAAAATGTAGTCAACGTATTAGAAATTGGGTACATATTACAAATTTAAGTGACCTACATTTCCCTAGTGATGTGTTCAATTTTTGTATTTAATAAAAGTTATGCAAATACTAAAAATGTATATAAATAATCTTTGTAGAATTTTAATGTTTTAATTATCATATCAAAGATTGTCGTAATGAACTCAGTGGTATTCTGTCACGACTGAGGGAAAATAATGTCATTCAGTTTCAACTCTCAAAGGATGAGAAAACTAGGGACGAGTGTCGAGAAAATCCACTTCAGAGCTTCAAAGAAACCCGAGATCAATATTAATGTTCTTATTTACCTTTGAGACGGTACGAGTCGCGGGACATCGCGGCATGCAGTCCGCCGGATGACTCGAATTTATAATCAGGGGTGCTTTTATAGCGAGACGTGAGAACGGAGGTCTAAGGGCGGGTCACTTGCTCGATCTGCACCTTCCACAATTAACATTGATATTCTCACGATTCAAAAGAAGAGTTCAAGAATAATCTTGACCACCGCGACATGTGCACGATCATTAGAATTTATTAGGGCTACACAAGGTCAGCTGCCAGTATGCAAATGAAATTTGACCGGCTGTTTAATCAGATGTAACAATTCTCTGGGAAAGTTAGACACACGCCCATTAACGGGATACGGCTGTGGGTCAAGATCCTGTCGTACAGCTGGCTACCTGACATGGAGCGGTCCGTTAATATCTCAAAAACAAAAAAGTTACATTTCCTTTCTGAAATGACACATGGCAGAACTGGATTCGCATCCGCAGCATATTGTCCGATATTTGTTAGTACTTGGATATGTCTAGTTAAAAATAGAAGTGCAGACGAGTGCGACTCAAGTTAGTACTTGACGCTAATGTTTGAAGACGAGACTCGATTTTAAATACCTTAGTTTTATCTTGCTTGTAAGTTTTTCATTTTATATTATAAACAAATTCACAACATGCCGTCTTTGAACTGTAACTTTGAAAGGCTTCTCAAGTCGCGCCGTACTTGCCTTTGCGGCTCTGCTATTACGTAAAAGGTGAAGCAAAAGTTTTTACATTTGAGCCACAGTGCCCGTTCCGCATCGCGAAACGACGCTTTTGACAACGTTCGCTTTGATGATACTCTGCTGAAGGGTATTAAATTTTACCTTTTTTACCGTCTGTCCACTGAAAGCGGACTAAGTTAATACGGTTGTGTAAATATAGATATAGGATTTCGTTTCAAGAAGCTACTGCATAGTTGTTTTTTATGCAATTAAAGGGTTATCCTTCGAGTCAAAGGATTTTTAAAGTCGATTGATGAATGTCATGCAGGACAAATAAAATAACAACAGGTCAAAGAAACCATTACTGCCACAATAGCATCTGTGGAGGCGTAATGAATATTGTCTCGGCTGAGATGTCAAGGAGACCTCAGTACGCTAAACTTGGGTTGTTGCCCCTTTCATGCGAGGGAGGTCGAAATTTAATTGGATTGAAACGAACAAATAAATTCAATCTTATCAAGGTTCTCAAGTGGTGCCTATTACAAAAAGTAATTAAACAGAAGTCGAGATTGGTTTTTTATAAAAAATATATTAAAATATTAACAATAACCCGGTATACGGGTCAGGTGAATGACGGGGCTTAAATCTTGAAAGTATTTTATGATGGCATACATGGAAGGGTGCATAATGTGAGTTTTTGTTTATTTTATCAGGGAGTTAGCAAGGATCAGGTGCTACGTATAGGGGTGGCAGGTACCGCGTGGTTGAAACATGGGGGTCGTATGGAGTGCGTGAGGTGCGCGGGCGCCGCTCACCCTTGACCCGAATGCATTGTACGCAGCAATGACACCGCTCGCCTTGAGCCGTTAGCATTGCCGGAGATATTCGCAACAATGGAGGCCAGATAACGTTTCAAAAGTCGAAAATCCGCCGGTTCCTACCGGTTGCTTGTAATTAATAAAGCCGTTGAGTAATTATTTGTAATATTTTCGCCTTTACTGCAATTCTTGTACAATATGCGTTGTGTTTCTCATTTTTAAGTATTCATTTTTAAATATGACCATACGTAAATGAAAAACATTAGAAGATGTATTTTTTACATGTAGTTTTATCAGTGTGACTTCTAATGTCGTAATAAATTAGTTGATAAGCAATTGTCGTCTTTGAACAAGCGCTATCCAGTAGAAAGGAAATGAAGCTACTCGATACATGATATCGTTTCCGTTTCCGACGTTTTTGTGTCTTTGTAACACTTTCTCACGGCCGATTTGTAGTGGGCGGGGGAGAAAAAAGTGCAATTGATTGATATGGGTCTAATAGTATTTCTTTATACCGTCAGCTGCATTTATAAGACTTTTGTATGTAACATAGCATATTTAGAGTCAGTAATGCAGGTAATGTTGTAAATATAAATTACACAAGGTAAACGATTTTCGATTGCGAGCTGGAGATATCGTCAGTAGGGGACCGTTGCGTCAGTTATTTCATTGGCAAAATTTAGCACACGGCAATCCAAACGGCTGTCTGTGTTGTACTGCGATAATGTAGTATTTCAAGCGATTGCAATTTATACTAGACAAGATTTCTCTACATTAAATCAAGTCCTTGCGAAAACATAACATAGAGTTAGGAAATCATCACCGTTCTATTCAATAAGCGTACTGTGTCTATTTACGAACGCGAATATGGAAATTATATATTGTATTATGAAACTATTTTTATAATTATAACATTTAGAATTAGGTCACTTTGGGAAAAAATAGAAACTTACCTTTGAGGATCGGCAAAGACGAATTTCCGTAACTTGAGGTCTCGTAAGACGATGCCTTGTTCGTGACACGCGGCCACAGTTTCTGCCATTTGCCTGAACAGTCTCCGCGCTTCGTGCTCTCTTAACCTTTTTCTCGCCCGCACATAAGAGTGAAGGTCCGAGTGTGACCTCGGAAATATAAGGTACACCCTCTTCTCGCCTACAAGTACTTCGTGAATTGGATTCACATGTGGATGACCGTCGAGCCGGTAGTGCGCTTGCAGGAGACTACTGCAATCTCTTGATACCACCTATGAAGAAAATTGATGAAAT
>DWAN01001161.1:0-18850 GCA_018230445.1 Heliconius hewitsoni
GCCAGAATTAATTATCCTTTTCGGATTTAATAATCCTGTAATGCTGTCGACTAATCTGTTTTTGCGCATATCGACTAATAAATTATCCTTTTTTTTCTGGATACATTCGTAAATCTTTGCATTTTTCATTGTTTCATCAGCTTTTATTTAATCTTGATCCAAAAATCTATGTATTGGTGGTATATTGCCTCTTGAAATTCTAACCGGTGAGACCCGCTTGTGGGAAGCCGATTAGAATGTGCAATCACCAAATCTGTGAAGATTTGCGTCGGGCAGTCGTTGGGTGGAAGTCTGGTTTACAGGGTAACTAATATACCACCACGGGAGAGGAGGCAGGGTAGTGAAACCTATACCCACTTTTTTGAATATTTTCTTAATTTGTATTGTAAGTTCTCACTTCTTCGTGCCAAATTTTATTACGGTAGGCTTTGATTAGACAGTGAATTTCATATAAAATGCAGCGATTGATGCGAAAATCGATGTATAAATATTTTGATTGTGTTGACTTAGAAACTTGATTTTTTCCGTGCTTCAAGAGACCATAAACCTGCATATTTGATATTAATTGCACCTCTAGGAGATCTCGAAATAAACGGCCTTGACAGACGGACAATACGGACAAGACGGGCGCACAACAAAGTGATCCTATACGGGTTTTGTTTTTCCTTTTGATATACGAAACCCTAAAAGTATCGTTGGTTAAGTCTTATTTAAAAAAGGTTTGAATGATTTCGGTTTTAGAGTTACCACATCTGCTGGTGCTGTGGAACTCAATGCTGCACGTTGCCTTACAAGATCGGTCAAATAAAAAAAAAATCCAAATGAGAATTTAATTCACAACCACCGCGTTATGTCAAACACTTCCCAACTGTGCCAAGACGATCTTTTTTCTTTTTGAAAAAAAAAAAAATGTTATTTATTTTTAAGAATATTTCTGTATCTTAACTTTTAATCTTTATTAGTTCCATGAACTGGCTTTACAATGAAGTAATTGCTTTACAAATACAAATATTAACTTTAAACAAGGGCTTGCACACGACTTGACATATAAGCAGGTAGTTAACTAGAAATGGCGCACGTTTTAATAAAAAAAAAACACTAATAAAAATTATGTACGTCTAAAATACCTATTGTGTATAGATAGATAGATAGATAGATATTGATATTTATTCTCGTTTTTTGTTCGCTTCTCTGTTAGATCATTTGTTTTGACATAAATGAAGAAAGGGCAACTGAGACCGTTAATTGTTATTTTATTTTGAGGGTAAAATATATATATTTTTTTATAGGAAGTTAAATTGAATAATTAATAGTTTTTTTTTATATTAAAGTTAATATAAAAAAACCAATAACCGGTAAACGGTAAGTACCTAAAGATATTTTTTTTTAGCTTCACGCAGTATCCCGCACTTAGCAGGGTATGTAATGGGAACCTGGGAATCTAGTGTGTCTCGTTAACAGTCAGACGCTTGTGCTCTTATACTATGATGGACTAAGTATCATGAATGCAGTAATGATGTAAGTGATAGTAGATTCGATGCTCCGATGTGCTTATTTATATAAAAACAAGTTTGTATTTTTGCATATTTGACTGTGTATAAAGTATATTAAATTCAAATTTAATTTTATATTACAAATGTAAGCCATTCTTGTCTTTGTCTGTGTCTATTAGACATAGTACGGTGTTAAGCTTCCATCATCTAACAATAATGTCCACACTTTGGTGAATGTTTGACATAAAGTGATTGTATCAAAAATTCTGTTAGCTCTGAAAATATAAATCTATTAAAGGAGAATGCCAATTCTTGGTATCGCTGTTTTTCTTGCATCTAAATAAAAGTAATATTATAATTATTTTCTTTTTTTTACAACTTTTCAATCAGAATGTGTGTTTTGCATTGCAGATTTCAATTAACACAAAATAAAACAATATTTTTTTTTTCTAAAAAATAAAACGGCACTTATTCAGTAAGTAACTTTTGTAGCTTAAACAAATACTATCATTAAAATAGGTAATCTATTTATAAAGTCACAGTTTATTTTTAATTTATGTTTAGTAAGACAACCGGGTACCCGATTTTGGTTTCAAATAAAAGATTATTTTATTTTTTACCCATTTTTCTGAATGTAATGGAGTATACATTTTAATTTATTTTAGGTCAGGTCAGTAAAAAACGTTTCAAAAGCATAATAAAACTTTTATTTTTAAATAAAATGATTTTATTGCAGTTACTTAAATATTTTGATATTAATTTTTATGTTGTATAAAGAAATATATTAAAATATAAATAAATCGAAATCAGGTATAAAAAATAAACAAAAGAAAAAAAAGAACGGAAAATGGCACGGACCACCGGTATGTAGTATTTAATAATTAATAATAAAAAAATCTAATTAAATCAGCTTCACGTTATATCCCGAAAGACAAAAGGATAGGCAAAGGAAACATAGAGTTAAGACACCCCGTTCCCCACATTTATCAATATGCTTAGGTTATTTTGTTATGGTGCAAATACGTGTGATTGTAAACGTGACAAGTTGTGAGTTTGATTCGCACTCAACAAACCAAAATATTAAATGTTTTCGTTTCTTCGCTCTGGTAGTTCGGCGTTGATCTCCACCACTCAGCACATAATGTCTCCAGAAGTTGAAGGAAATATGGAACGGGAACGGAATGTCTTAATACTAAGTTCCTGGCTGCTCTGCTATGTCCCGTACATAAGGCGTGAAGCTGAAAAAAATCAGTAAATGAAATACATTGTTAGATATATTATGTATGTATGGGGGTACTTATTATAATAAAAAATCGCTAATCAACAACTTATCTTACTCTTTAAGACGGGTTATTGAATGTTTGATGAATAACTTCGGAACCCCCATGCTGATCTCAGAAATAATTATTGGGGGTAATTATATAATTATAATAATTACTGGTTAATTATACATCGTCCAAAACAAGTTTCAACTTGATGCATAGACGACGTTCCGTACATTAACGGGCATTGTCCTTAGTAAATGTTTATAAATAAAATAATTATTGCTATTTCTGTTTCGCCGCCTAGTTTAAGCGACTAAGCGCGGCGTTAAGTTCCGCAACATGCAATATCTAATATATTAAAAATTAGACGGAAAGTAAAGGACGGAGTGTTATGGAACTAGGTTGCGTATTGCGCACGATACAGAGTAAGCCTAAAAACAAATAAATAAATAAAACATTGGAGGTTGTCGTGATGCAGGGGCACAAGGATATGACTGTAACGCGACAATTGCAGGTTCTGTCCCCATTCGGGGGAATGAATTATAATTTTTTTAATATTTTAATTTCTTCAATTTGGCACCATGTCAAAATCCCTTTCCACCTTTTAACACACAATACCCCGAAAAATTCAGCCGAAAGTGAGAAACGGAGTGTCTTAACACTAGATTCCCTCCGTCTACCCTGCTATATACGGGATAAAGCGTGAAGCCGTATTTATTTTAAATAATATGTTCCTATTCTATTAAAAGTCAGGTGCTGTACTTAGTGAATCACAAATGAATCTAGTGTAGGAGCAGGTTGTCAGGTACAGCTTCCAAGTAGCGGTTAATTTGCGTTGACACGCACTTTACGCGGGCGTGTCCGTTCGATCAATCATCGTGGCCGGGTGTAGGCATTTACTCAGAAATGGCCTAAGCTATGAACTGAATATTAAATTTACTTATATTTAATGTTAATTATTTTAATTGGTTTGACCAATAACATATAAACATTTTTTTTTTAAATAATTAGGTACATTCTGTATCTTGTATATAGCAGGGTATGCAGAGGGAATTTAGTATTAAGACATTCTTTTCCCTTCGGAATAATATTTAGGCTACAATTTATTTAATGAATTATCAACTTGGCTATAATGTAACAATAGGCTTAAGCGGATAGTCGTGGCAGAGGAGCATAAGCGTGCGGCTGTATTGTGGGTTTGAGGAGGAAATGAAAAAAATATTTAAATTTACATTTTCATTTCTTTGCTCTGGTGTCGAGGCTAGAGCAGCGTTGAGTTTCACCACTCAACACGTAATGCCTCCTGAATTTGGCGGAGAGTGGGGAACAGAGTATCTTTACACTTGTTTCCCTCTGCCTACCCTGCTGTGTCATGGGATAGAGTGTTGAGCTGATTTTATTTATAATATAATATTATATCTATAAGTTGCCCGAGACAATCATAACAATAAATAACCATACTTAATATTATAAACCTTGAGAGTTTGTTTGTTTGATCGCTCTTATCTCAAGAAGTACTGGTTCGAATGGTAAAAATATTTTTGTCTTGAATGCTCATTTTATCGAAGGCTATAGCTGTATTTGCGGCCATTGCTACATCGAGCACAACAGTAAGAAAGTATTTCTTTTAAAATTAACATTTTCTTATAGATATATGATATTATAATTATATTTTATGAGAAGATAATCTGTTGTAAAAGAAGAAGATCCACAAATTAATTAAGAAAGTATATTTTTTTTAGTGTCCCTAAATCGTAAAATAATATTCATCATAATAAAATAATATTATTCTCTCATAACTTGAAACTATTCAAGAAATCCTTAGAGCGGGCTAGTGTTGTTACTCTTATCGATGTATCGATAATAAATTAATTCGATATTGTAGTCGAGATGGAAATCGTGATGAATCACGCAATCAATTAAATATATAGTTTAATGGTAGACGTTACTTATGTCTATATCGAGTTTTAAGGGAAAGTGACGCAAAACTATTAGTTGCTTTTATAGACATTTCACGCTGTTGATTTATGAAACGGGGAATCTAACGAACAATCTTAATAACCCAACCAAAGTATATTAAAAAAAGTAAACGTTGTTTATTATGGTTGGCAGATTTAATTGATGATTGATTGATTTAATTGATTAAAAAAATATATTGAATATTAAGACCATCTTGGTGCAATGTTGATGGACGTTTACTTTTATCTCTCTACATTCTGTGGAATAATTAAACATTCAATAACAATTCGGTGGAACGTGGGGATCGGTAGTCTTAATGGAAACGGAGTATCTTAACACTAAGTTTCCAGGCTCACTCTGCCTACCTGCTATGTGTGGTATACAACGTGAAGTTAAAAAATACCTCAACTCAACGCAATGTCTCGAAAAACGGGAAAAGGATAGGAAATGGAAAGCTGGTAACGGAGTGCTTTTACACTCCAAGATTCTAATCTAATCTAATCTAGCTTCGCGCTTTAATTCCTAGCGGGGTAGTCAGAGAGAACGGAACGGTCTGTGCATACCTCTTATGCCTCTTCTATTGTTATCAAGCTCTTATAAATGCCCTCCGTCCTTCAAGCTTTTAACGTGACTTTCGAGTGTATTTGATACTGTGTCTTCGAAGTTCAACCGGGGTTTCCCCCTACCTCTCTTACCGCTGGTCCAAGATTCGTAGTGGGTCTAATCTTAGAAAACCCGATGTTACGGGCGGCAATAACTCAAAATAATAAAAAAAACCAACACTTTTAATTGTGTTCTATAGTCGGTTCGCTATCGGCATTTCCAACATTTTTTTAGAAATACGTTGGGAGCTCATATTGTAATTAAAACTGAATAACAGATTGAAAAAATACAACTAGAGGCTAGAGTCTGAAGCTACAGACTGCTATTTAATATAAGCAGGTGCAAATAATCATCTGTACTTAGCAATTAGTGTAAAATGCACAAAAGTAAATTATTTTCTTATTAATTGATTGGTTTTTAGGGTTCCTGCCTCAAAAGAAACCGTTGTTACTACAACTTTTACTTTGCTGTCCCTCTATATCTGTCCGTCAGTCACGGTCATTTATCTCAAGTCTAAGGTCACTTGGAACACAGAAAAAATTGAGCTTCTAAGTTAACGTAATTATAACACACGTGCATTTCTGTATAGTTTTGCATGTATGAAATTCGGCGCGTAAAAAAAACCTATAAGGAGCTTTTCGTAGACGATCTACATAACAAATGACTGCAAACTCGCGCAAATTTATATTTGTCAATTTTTATTAATTACATCCCCGTTGACCTATAACAGAATTATGAAATTGGTACGGAACCTTCGGTGGGCGAGATAAGCTCGAACTTGGCTGGTTCTTTATAATATAGAATACTGTGCAATAATAATCAGATAATTCTTCTTTGCTTAAGGTCAACTAAGCTGATGAGTTTTTACTGTTGAAATCGTTATAATGCAATTTTTTGCAGAACAATCTCTTTTTTTTGTTTTCTTTGTGAGGAGGGGCACAAGTATGTTACTGTAACACGACAGTTGTGGATTCGATCCCCACTCGAGGGAATATATTATTATTTATTAATATTTTCATTTTATCGCTCTAGCACCAAGGCAAGCTCGGCGTTGAGTTCCACCACTCAACACGTAATGCAAAGAAATCAGAAGCTTCTGCTTCTGAAGGGAATGGGAGTGTTGCAACACTAGGTTCCCTCTGCCTACCCTGCTGTGCGTGATAGAACGTGAAGTTAATTTAATTGTAATAATTAATTTCTATTTTCTCCATTTACTTTTTACTGCCTATTAAGGCATAAAAAAGTGAAAAAAAATATATAATAATACAGAAGTATTAGATTATTTTTATTAGATAAAGAGAAAATAGTCTATAACATAAATATTGAATTTAATTTAATTTCATTGATGATCTATGCATAAGTAATTATATATATATAAAAAGTCAATAATCAGCCATCAGCCTGATAGTAGCATTGCGCATACTTGGACCACGCGGCTCTACATATGTAAAATTCTACATAAGCTTAAAAAAATTTAACATTTAGTTTAGTTAAACGTCTTGAAATGTCTAGAGAAATATAGTTAGTTGATTTCTAGAATGTACTTCGAAAGCAGTGCTAAAACATATCTATATTTCAACTTTGGGGCAGCAATGGGAGAGGACCTCGGTTATTGTTTCAATTTATTTTAAACAGATCCCTTAAGGTCATACTTGAGTCGTCTCTCAGTGGGAGTGATAGAAATGGAAATGGAATACCAAAAAATATTCTCGATTTTTACGGTACAGACAAAAAATGCATTAACAAAATACATATTTATTAAAAAATCTACTATACTATTGAACCGACTGCTGAACCGAATCATAGACACAAAGATATCGTCAACCTCCACTCACATTCCACAAATATCAACAGTTCGTTCGATAATCATGGAACTTTACTGTTTCACATTATTAAAAAACTGTAAAAAAGTAGAATATACGCGAGAAAAATCTTTTAAAATATATTTTATATCTACTTTAATATATTTCAATTCGTATACAAACTTATTTAAAATGTTCAAATATCACAAAGTCACTATAATATATCAGCGTTTCTTGTTTATTGCATTTCAAGAACAAATTGTGACTCGTGTTATTGGTAAATTATATTTTTAACGTTTAATGATGACAAAATACGGCGAGCTGTAGTTATTTAGCAGAATGTCAAGTTATCGCTAAAAGTTCAATAAGGGTGTGGTCACCTAGACGCGATATCAGATATTAATAATGAATTACGTCGATTAGAGTGCCAGTGACAAAATATGATATTTATCTTTTCAAATGTATGGGGCATTTGCGTAATTTGTATCGAACGATAACATTTTAGTTAAGTTGTATAGTGTTCTCACAGCTGTTGTAAAATATTGCAATAAAAACGTTGGGAAATTAGAAGCAAGAAGGATATTTTAATATAGCATAAATGACACGTTAATCGCTAATGATTTTCTTCACTGGGGGACTGAATTATTTTCATTTACTCTTTTTAGTAAGACAAAGTACGGCGTAGAGTTCTATCATTTAACAAGCAATCAATGTCTTTAAAATGGAGTAGAAACTGGAGAATGTTGGGTCCCAACAATAGGTTTCCTCTGCTTACCCTGTTGTATGCAGAAGACAGGTTGAAATTGAAAAAAAAATAAGCGAACGATATTTAAAATACAGGTTTAACTTTATTTTCTTGACTCGCCATACGCATGCGCCTTAACGCTCATGTAAGCGATTTATTTCCTTCAAGATAGTATCTTCCGTTAAGATCGTATCAAATAATTTTCCTGTGAAGTGTCAGAAAGAAATAGGCGTTTTAATTTTATTTATCCATTTGTTTAATTACGGTATTAAAACTATAAACAACGTTTTATTAAATTTCATAGTGAATAAAGTAAGAAATATGTATCTTTACAGCTCACCCTGTTAACTCTTGTGTACAAACTACAAAATGGCAGAATAACAATATTCCAAGTGTGTATCGGAAATCTTCAATAAAATATAATTTCTTTATTTCTTTTAGCTTTACGCTGTATCCTACCTGAGGGAACCTAGTGTTAAGATATTGCGTTCTCCACATTAAAGACTTTGCGTATTGAGTGGAACTCAACGCTGCACTTGGTCTTGGTATCAGAAGCAAGCAAAAACCAATATATTTGATTGGTAATATATTATTTTAATAAGTTCTTTGATTTTCACGATTATTACACCGGATACCTATTTTTACCGGATTAATCGCGGTCACGGGTCTACCCGTGACCACGGACTACTGTAAAGTGTTCGAAACGTCGGGTTCCCCAAAATGTATAAAATACAAAATATACGCGATTAATCCGGTAAAAATAGTTTCATTTATAATATATTATTTTGATTTAGAAAAAAAACTTGTCATATTTTTTTTGGTAAAAAAGTTATTTTAAATTGAAAATAGTGCATAATAATTTTTTTTGTTATAATTACTACAGACGAGTGTTTCGTACCTTTAATTAAGTCGAGAGTGGCTAAGAAACGATATCTAGGTAACTAAGTTACCTTAAATCAATGTTTCCACTATTAATTTTTGCAAATTCTAATCTTAACACCAGTTTTTCCCAAGCCCTGAAGAATAGATAGAATAGAAAAAAATATCGAAATAAACAGACACAGCCTTATATGAATCCGCAGCTTTAAACATTTCAAAGTTAAAATTACAGTGCAGAAGAGAACTCAATTACCTACTTGTCAAACGGAGCCCTACAGGCTGCGATCGTGTCAGAACAAAGTAAATAAATAATAATTCCTAATGTTTAAACATATAGAATAGAAGTCGTGAGTTGATTTAGCTTTAGCCTTTCATAGCGTTATTGGTGTGTTGATCGGGAGCCGCTTAGCGAAGTTACGATCACTTATGTGTAAATGAGATACGATTTCGTAACTACTATTCTTACGTGAATATGTGGATATAGATGTAACCCCATGAGGCCATATAGGAGAGTCGGGTTGTGAATGTGACGGTTATAGGTTCCCACTCCCACTCGGGGGTATAAAATAAAAAATGAGTTTCGTAGCTCAACACGTAATATCTCGAAAAGTGGCAAAAAAAAATTTTAATTTATGAATAAAAAATATAAAACCATACATGCGCAAAGTTTCTGAAAAAAGCTTTATAAATAAAAAAAGTATGTTGGAAACAGAGCGTCCTACTCTTAACGCTAGGTTCCCTCTGCCTGCCCTGCTACATGCGGGATACAGATATATTGAGTAGATATAGATATATAGTTTCAGAGACTACATAGTAAATTCAGTATAACTAACGGCAATTACATTTAAATTAAAAGTGTTATTATTTAATAATAATATATGATTTATGAATTATATTATATGCATATATCTTTTTATAGTATAGTAGGTGAGCATTTAAAATGAAAAAACAAGATAATTTGTCAAAAATGTCAGTTAGGAGTATTGGTACTTCACCATCGATATGATGAAATACAATATTATATAACCCTTACGGAAGACATTATTATCGTTGCTTAAAAACATTTTTCTACCTTTTGGCTAATTGGTTAATATCGACGAAGTATTTATTTTACCTTCCCACTGTATCCCTCACATAGCAGGATAGGATTCCCATTCGCCACTCAACGCGCAATGCCTCAAAAAACGGCGGAAGCGTGAAACGGAAGTGTTTTAATGGAGTGTCTTACACTACACTAGGTTCCCAGGTTCCCTTTGCCTACTCTGCCATATGCCGGATACAGCGTGAAACCAAAAAAAAGCACAGGCTACATTAAAGTTGACTACTGCATCGTAAATAGCTTTTGAAGAGACTGTAATATGTCTCGCAAGGTGTTGAGAGAGATTGTAGTATGGAGTCAAATTACTGAAATATAACACTAATACCACGTGTTACTACGTACCACGTACCACGATACATTCATGATAGCGTGTTAAGCGATAAAATTTTATGTACATAGTAAAAAGGTGAGGAATGAAAATGCGGCAAAATTAACGACTTCATGGTGGGAATGCTATATTAATTAATTATTTTTATTCTTGGTAAACCTAAATAAATAAATAAAAATAAATATTGAACTGAATGTGAATGTGCTCGAATTCTAAGTAGGTGTGATTCTCATTCGGAGAATGAATTATTTTCGTGTCTCCGTTGTGGTAACAAGATAATGCGCGGCGTTGAGTACCGCCGCGCTGTTTTGAAAACTAGGCTACGTGTTGGCAACGGAGTATCTTAATATAAGGCTGCTTGGAAGCTCGTTTACCGGCTCTTCTGCACCTGCTATCCGTGGCATACAGCGTAAAGCTAAAAAGAAATTCTTTGCGGAATTTTTTGAATAGCTTTTGTCTTTAATTGTGCTATTATTATAGTTTTAAAAAAGCAATTGTACTTATCGATGTAGGTCCGGCAGGTGAATGGATTCAGATTGCACATGATAGTATTTAACGAACAATTATAATTGAGGGCATTATTGTAAACAAAGTGGCCATACGTCGCGCAAGGGCACAAGCGTATCACCGTAAACGGGTTATGGGTTCGATTCCCACTCACGGAAATGAAATATTTAATAGTTTCATTTCTTTACTAGTAGCTTTAGAATTCAGCGGTTCACTGAATCCCGCAAACAGCAGAATACGCAGAGGGAACCTAGTGTTGACACTCCGTTTCCCATTTCCGACGAATTCTGGAGGCGTTCTGAACTGAGTTGTGGAACTGAACGCCGTGCTTTGCTTCAACACCAAAGCAAAGAAAATGGAAATATTAAATATTTAATTTCTTCAAGTGGTAATCGAACTCACAACCTGTCGTGTTTACGGTCACACTTTGCGAGCCTGCGCCAGCCACCAGTCTCTATATTTATTTATATATTTTATAGCAACATTAAACCGTTTCCATTTCCAATGTACTTACACATAAACATGACGCGTAATAAGGGCGCTCGTGATATCGGCCGGACCACCGGGGTGCTTGTGATATACTCTTGGCGTATGGAGATTGCACACTGACTGTATTGTTATGTTTCTTTATCCGAGTGTAAAATTTAAAAATGATGGTTGTGGGTTCAATTTCCACTAAGGGAATGATTATATATAACTATTATTATAATAGATATATAAATATTTATACATACAGTAAGTATATATGTATATGTTAGCTTCACACTGTATTCCGCATATGTATATTATTATGCAAAGTAGGCAGAGGTGAGCTGGGAAACTAGTTAAACAGTCCGTTCCCATTAAGACACTTTGTTTTCTTAGTTTTCGGCGAATTCTAGAGGAATTTCATGTTGAGTGGCAAATATATATTTTAGGCAACACAAGAATTTGAAAAATTTGAACGTAAAGAGATTTGAAACTGGGATTGGTATTTGAGGATGCTTTCTAATGGTTTTTATGGTGCAAACCTAAATATCATCCTCACCATCTGCATCCGTGGCATTTTATACTGTGTGGTTTCACAGGAATATCCTTCCACGCACCACACAATTGTGAATTGCCTATCGGAGGTAGTGTTTCCGGATCGATACGACATGGGTACCTTCACAAAGCGCGTCTATCTCCACCTCAAAGGCCGGAAGCGCACCTGTAGCTCCTCTGGCGTTACATGGGGTCGTGGGCGGCGGTGATCATTTATCATCCGGTGACCTATACGCTTGTTTTTCTTGTTTTTTCTCTAAAAAAACTACTCTAATTTTTCTAGTTCTTTCACTCTGCACATATTGTCGCAATTTCATTCGAAAAATAGAGAACGGAATGCTTTAAAACAAGGTTAGATATAAAAAAAATAAGTATACGAAAATGATTATACAGTCAATATGTATAATACCTTTGTGTAGTCCTAATAATCAAATTTATTTCACGATAACTGTACCAAAGAAACTAGTAACATTTTTCGTTTTGTACATTGAATGTCTGTTTTTAATGATTTGCTGTCCACGGCTGTATCATATTATTATAGAATCAAATTCATATAAGCTCAATTTTATTATAACAAGTAGCAGCAAGAACTTCTATAATCATAAATTAGCTTCGATTCGTGGCGGAACTTAACACCGCGCTTTGTCTCGACACCAGAGCGAAGAAATGAAAATATAAATTTAAATAAATGCTTGGGGATCTACGATGGAAGGCTTGCACATAGCGACCCCTGCCAGTCTAAGGGCTCGCTGTGTAAACGGAATGACGAGAAGTGGACGATGGAGTTACAAAAAGCTACGTGAAATGTAAGAGAAGAGATGGAAGAGGATGAAAAAGAAAGATTTTCACAATTTTTTTTATTTTTTCCCCTTCTAACGCTACCTAGAACGTCCCTGACACTCTTTTAAAACTCCTTGAGTTCGCCTAATACTGCGCCTAAGCTGAGGATACTGGCGCATACGCTGCTAACAAAACGAATCTTGTTATCATCTACTTGAAACGAGCCCAAAGCAGCTTGGACCCGAAATAAGATAAAAATGCGAAAAATGTTTCACAATATTGTACCACTTATTAAGAACATGCAAGTGAAAGTATATTTAAGACCAAACGAGAAACTACCTCAATAACAGTTATGATGGATCTGACCAAGTATTACGTGGGAAGCACTCTGTACGCTTAAATAAATATATTTATTATATGTCGCCATGGCTGTTTCTTTTTGCGGTCTCCTCGCAAAAGGAGGTGCCTTACTCGACTCACACAACAACATACAAATACATGTGTGATTAATACAACTCTGTGAACATATAGAGCTGTGAGAAATTATATAAAAAATGAATATAATATTGTAAGCTTGGTGTCCGACAGCGAGGCAATAATGTCAGGAATCTAGTAACATTTTATTTTACGTAAATGTTCCCCGTGAGATAGTTGGTGATCTGTTTGGTGTTGATTGTTGAGGTTTAGGTAGTGGGATCGATATATAATAGGATAATGTGATGAAAGTAATTAATGATATGAAGGAAGTATCGATATTTGTGATTTTATAAGAATCGCATCTAATTATTCTAAAATGAAAATTGCAAAAACTAAAACTACAGATATTTGGCTAAATAAAAAAAACTGAGGCCAGTCGTAGTGCATGGGCACAAAGTGTGTGACTGTAAAATCGACTGGTTGTGGGTTCGACCCCACTCGAGGAAGTGAAATATTTATTTACATCTATATTTTCATTTCTTCGCTGTGGTGTAGAGGCAGAGCGCGGCGTTGATTTCTGTCATTCAACGTGCAATGCTTCCAGAATTTGGCGGAAAGTAGGGAATGGAGTATTTTAACTCAAATTCAAAGTCAAAATATGGTAAAATTAACAATCGATTAATTGCAATATTTAAATTATTTTTGTCTGATAAAGCAAAGCGAGGAAATACATATTTTTATGATAGCTCTAGTATATATCAACAAAACAAAACGCAGCGTTGAGTTCCGCCACTCAACATGCACTATTATATTTATGCGGAAAGTGAAGTAAAAAACAGAGTCTCTTTAACATTAGATTCAAAAGAAAGCGTAGAGGTGAACAAAACAATGTTTTCTTTTCTTAACACTGCTAAATAACCTAGGTATCTATGTTTAAATTAGAATATACACTAAAATAAATCAATTTTAGTCCATTTAAGTTTAATAATGGTAAAAACAAAAGACATTCAGATGACTCGGAAGTTAACAATGTGAAACAATTTATTTTATTAAGTTCCCTATATAATATCTGTGGTCGCAGCGGGCGGCTTAGATTATCAGAGTACGCGTGCGATACCATCGGCCAGTACTGAAGATGCACGCACGATTCTTATTACTTAGCTAATTTATATTTATCGATATTCATTTGTTCCAAAAGTCAAAGTCAAGTCGAGGCAGTTTAAAAGCTATTATATCTTCTATCACTATAATTTCGACTGTACTTTATTAGTAATACAGATACTAAGAAAATACGGTCAAAATTATGTCACGTACACAATAAAATCTTTTTAGTCGTCTTGAGGCAGGGGCAGCGTGCGACTATAAGCATGACGACTGTGTGTTCAATTCACACACGAAGGGGATTCTCGCTGCCTGAGCGACGATATAAATAAAATTAAATATTCATGAAAATCGAACTCATAGCTGTCGCTTTTACAGTAACATGCTATGCCACTGCGCTACGACGGCCTCATACATCAACAACACAAATTATAATTTATTCATATTGGAAATTTAATTGATCACTTAATTAATATGCAAATATATATAAGTATAAAGATTAGAATAAAATCTTAGTAAGAGTGCAATAAGTAATGAATACAAGATTAACTATATATTTGCACCCGAAGTGAATTTTCCATTACACAGTGTGTAACTCGATCGATGGATCAACGTTGGTTAATAGGGATTTATCCATCGTATCAGTCCTATCCATTTAATTACCTGCTGTGTCTGTGCTGACTGTGCTAACTGCTGTGTCTGTGCTGATTATTGTGTCTGTTGTCGTGGTTTTTTTCTCAACATAATTTTATAGTAGTACTTTCATATAATACAATAGTAAGAAAATATCTCTCTATAAATCTTGGAAGCAACATCGAAACGAATATAGGATATCTTTCTAGGAAGTTAAAATTTCAGGTGCTTTTGATAAATAAAAAAATCAGCTTCACACTGTATCCCGCACACAGTAAGGTAGGCAGAGAGAACCTAATGTTAAGACACTTCGTTCTCCACTTGCCACCGAATTCTGGAGGCATCGAGTGTTGAGTAGTGGAATTGAACCCCGCGTGCTTTTGGTTTTTTGCAAAAAAACTATTTTTTTCTTTACTTAACATATATTTTTCCATAAATAATTGTCAAAACTACTGGCATTTGAAAATTTCTCTCTTGTCTTGAAAATTTCAAAAGGCTAGGTCGATGACAACGTACGACAATGACAATGTACGTTCAAATTGTACTTGAGTCATGAAGTATTAACTAATTGTTATTATTATTACGAGGCCAGTCGTGGCGCAGCGCCACGAAGTGTGACTGTAAAACCGACTGGTTGTGGGTTCGATCCCCACTCGAGGAGACAAAATATTTACTTAAATGTATATTTCCATTTCTTCTCTCTGGTGTCGAGGCTAAGGTTCCCTCTGTCTACCCTGCTGTGTGCGGGATACAGCGTGAAGCTGATTATTACTTTTAAATCGATTTGTTTAAGTATTTACCTACATATTTACATTGCTCAATAGTCAACTATAGTTGGACAATATTTGTAGAGTACATTTATTTTGATATTGTTAACCACTTATCCTAGCACAGGCCGTCAATTGTTTAATATATTTATTTCCCTGCTTCTATCGACATTTTTATGAGTTTAGTCAATTAACAAGCAATTCCTGGAAAGGGGGTGGAAAGTTGGAAGTGGATTTCATCTTCATATAGTAGTAGTATATATATATAGTAGTGTATATATATATAGTAGTATATATATATAGTAGTATATATATATATATAGTAGGGTAGGCCATACAATTACATGGAAAGAATCGCGAAGCGTTTTATCAATTCTCCCCTCAAATTGAAATCAAACCCAAAATCGTAACATACAATAAAATATTTGCCATTCGTACCATAATATTCAAATCAATCGGATGGCTATACAAGGACCTACTTAAGACTATTTAAAATCTATCGCGTAGTACACCTCACGATTTGACTGTGACTCTTATGTTTATAGGAATAAAGGTAATTTTTCAATGCAACGCCAAATACTCTAGTCGAGCGGCGTCACGTAGCCATAAACCAGTTATCGTCTTCATATAAAGATCTATATTTTAAACTGATGCTTATCATAACATGAAAAATATGATCCGTTATTAATAAAATATACAAAGCTATCTCTTTTAATATATATAAAGCTATCTCTTTTAATAAATATAAAGTTATTACTATAATTGTAGTATAATTTGTTCTTGTATTGTGGTTTAGGTTTATAATAACTAGCTTAGTGGTTAAATGCAATTTTGTAAGACACATGCGTTTTGAAGTGTATTAAGTTCCGTAGTTCCTGAAATTAGCTCATTTGATAAACTTGTGAGTTTTCTATCATTATTTTTAGTTTCACGCTGCATTCCGCATGTAGTAAAGTAGGTAGATGCAACGTCGCTAACCAATTTTCATCGAATGAGATGATTGAGTGGCGTAACTCGACACCGCGCCTGCCTTATCACCAGAGAGAAGAAATGAAAATATTCAATATTTCATTTCCTCGAGTGAGTATCGAACCCACAATCTATATAGTCACACGCTTGTGCCCCTGCGCCTCGACTGGTCTCTTTATATTATTAATGTAGATGTGATACATTCTTCTACACCAACCGATTGACGTAAAATATTTAATTTGGTAGGTTTCATTTGTCTCTATTTTTCTATTTTTTTTTTTCAGATTTTATTGTTATTATTGCAAAAGTTCCGGGTAACATCCAAATGTCTGAATTGTATCTGTAGAGTATCTTAATACTAACCCTTAGTATTAAGATACGATCTTCAAGGGACAAATATTGACAATGTAATTTATATAATGTAGAATATGCAAATATTATTAAAAAAATTATTAATAATTACCTAAATACATAATTAATAAATTAAAGAGACTCTAAATGATATTTAAAGAAAAATACAAAAAATGTTAAATTGTATAATCCTATTAAATACCTTTTTCTTT
Organism: Heliconius hewitsoni; assembly: GCA_018230445.1. Taxonomy (NCBI): domain Eukaryota; kingdom Metazoa; phylum Arthropoda; class Insecta; order Lepidoptera; family Nymphalidae; genus Heliconius; species Heliconius hewitsoni. Next base: position 16,934 of record DWAN01001161.1, read on the forward strand.
TTCTTTCTTGTAGATTTTTGTTGTTGATAACCAATTACTAAATTAAAAATCAATCCTAAGATTCATATAAGACAATGTTAATAAATAAATTTAAGAAGTAAGTCGCGTCAATATAATGTAGAAGATTCCTCCGTAGCATATTGAAAAGCTTTAGAAGAATAGAAAGTCTCTTTATTGATACTACAACATATTATGCCCAAATGTAAGAACCACAATTTTTTTTTATCTTCACGCTCATAGCAGAGTAGGCAGAGGGAACCTATTGTGTTAAGACACTTCCGCTCCCCAGTTTATACACAATTTTGAAGGCAATGCGTGCTAGGTGACGCAACTCATCGTCAAGCTTTGCCTTGTTACTAGAGGTACATAAATGAAAATATTAAATATTTAATTTCCTCAAGTGGGAATCAAACTCACAACTGGCCTCACAAAATTTATTTATACATACAATTATTCCACAGCAAAGAAGTTCTAAGCCAATTTTACCTAGACCAGAAATATGTAGAGCTGCCTTCATCTATAAATAATTTTCTCAGCTTCTAATCATATGGATGCTCTAGGCCATTGCTATTTTATATTACGTGTTATAAAATGCCGGGCGTTCTGAAAACGCGATACATAACAGAATCGGCTGCATGATAATTAACTGAATGTTTTATTGTATCGGGAAAACGCTAGAAGCAATAACAGCTTTGTGTATTATTTAGTATAATAAAATTGTGTTATCCATACTTATTAATATATTATAAATTCTAAAGTAAATCTGTTTAGCAGTCTATGACGTAATCACGGCTAAACTGCTGATCCAATTGTGATAAAATTTCATATGGAAATACTTCAAGCGCTTGGAAGGAACATAGGGTACTTTATTTCTCATTTATTGGTTTTTTCAAGAATTTAATTTTTTAGGCATAAAAGGCAAGGTCGCCGAAAATGTGCTTCCTGAACGCTTATTGGCGTGTGCTGACTCTACTTAGAGACAAATAAAAAACAAAATCATTTTTCCTTTAAAAAAATCGCGATGGTAAAATTGTTCTTTGAAGGTACAGTATCCATTTTAATATATTTCATTAAAATTTTAATTAATAGGGTTATTGCTAATGTATGAGTATTGGGTTCGTAGTATGTAGATAAATATAAAATTGTAGTAAAGAAAAATACTTTTTAGAAAATGTGAAAAAAAATGAACATATCAGGATTAAAAGCCATGCCTTTTTAGATACCATCCAAGTGCCACTAAGCCATACGTTCCTATTTATTATAGCTAGCTAACTAGCTTCACTTTACTTACTAAACAAAAGTCGAATTTCTATATAATTCACTAGTGCACTAGTTTATTTGCACCCTTAGGTGTTAATTCTAAAACCCACGAAGCACGTGTTCCATAAAATATTTTTAACAGTTTGAATTTATCTTATCAGCTTCACACTGTATCCCGCACACAGCAGGATAGGCAGAGGGAACCTAGTGTAAGACACTCCATTCCCCACTTTCTGCTGAATTCTGGAGGCATTGTGTGTTAAGTGGCAGAACGCCGCGCTTTGCTTCAACACCAGAGCGAAGAAATGGAAATATAAATTTAGGTTAATATTTCATCTTATCGAGTGGGGATCGAACCCGCAACCAATCGGTCTTACAGTCACACTTTGTGTCGCTGCGCCATGACTGGCCACAATTTTTTTTTTTATAAAAATCGGTGGCGATTTAAAGATTATTCCATATAAACTTTCAACCCCTTATTTGAACGCTTAGGGGACGATTTCTAAAAAACCATGAAACATGTGTTCAATTAAATATTTTTAAGATTCTGAATTTCGAATTTTATAAAAATTGGTGCTGTTTTAAAAAAAAAACCATACAAGCTTTCAACCCCTATTTCATCCCTTTAGGATTAAAATTTTTCAAAATCCCTTCTTA
>DWAN01001162.1:0-18842 GCA_018230445.1 Heliconius hewitsoni
TAATTATTATAAGTATTTCTCATTAAACATTTTATTCTTTTTTAAATCTTTTTTTAAAAAGTGGTTTAGTGAAATCCTTACAACAGAACCAAACTGGAACACCTAGCCCTCACGCGAGATTTAGACTACGATCATGTAGATGGCACCAACCCTGAACCTCTGGATATCCTTCGGAGACTTGGACCCACTATCTTCACGGATGGCAGCAAGATAAACGAAAAGGTAGGTGCTGCATTTAATTGGTAGGAACAAGAGAAGATGAACCTTGTCTTTACATTACATCCCTCATGCACGGTCTTTCAAATCGAACTTTACGCCATCTACAGGGCAAACTAGGAAATTACTAATACTTGTGATCCTAGGAATGTCTTTCGGTCGCTCGGAGCAGCCGGACATAGTCCTAATATCACCAGGACTAGCAGCCCTTCTCTCTCTTCAACAAGCACGAGTCACACAACTGTACAAAAAGGACTAATAGTCTCGTCCACCTGGAGCGTACTGGACGATCGCCCCAGTCGATTTCTGCGGTCACTAAACAAAGTGATCGCACTATTCGAGTAGTTGTAGTTGTAGTTGAGTCCCCCTTCGCCCAACGTGACTCGCTGCTTCGGAAAATTAGGGAATGCACATATGAAGGAATCCCAAAGACCATAAGCGTGAAGCGTGAAGATGCTATGAGGGTAGGACCCTATAGAGGCGGCATAGTAGCGTACTGTGAATGCCTTATGGCCTCCCACAAACACGAATGAATCATCTACAAAGACAGAGGGGAGAGCCTAAACTTCCTAAAGGCAAACCAATATCCATCCCTTCCCGCCCCTTCCACAACACCTCAACCGAGCGGCTGCGAGAAACTACAGAAGACATTCTACCACCAAAAAACCATCACCACCCACGCCAGTATCAAAACCCACCCCAATGGACGAAGATCAGGGCACTCTGGCGAAAGTCAATCCGGGAACAGTCGCCCCAAGGGAAACAACTCCTTCAAAACGTCTCGCCCCAGCAGCTGTGCACCATCCCAGAACGCAGGAGAGAGCGTATAAAGCCTTCCTCGAGGCCCAATACCATGGGAACCAGGAACGGCACCGCGATGGCGTTCTGGCGCACAACAGGGGAAGTATAACTCTACGGGACCTAAGACCAGCCAAAAGCCCAAAAGAACATGCCATCAACGCATACATCGAGTTCACTTCGATGCGGAATCAGAACTTGTAGTGATAACCACAATAGAGGCCGCGAATGACCTGAGGGAGAGGCTGGCGCACCGCCTTGGCGCGAAAGCGACAAGGAGGGTGCGAACTATGGCCTCGATCCTAGTTAACGGCTTTCATGAGGGATTAGTGATAAACCGATTAACGGTGGACGAAGCCCACATGAACCACTTCGGAGAGATAGAGATTATGAATAGAAAAGTTTCAAAAAATTTAATGAATAGTTTTTCAGTGAATATCTGTAAACATCTATTGGGTATATCTGTAAACATCTATTAGGTTTAGCAATCAAGAAGACCTTCCCTGGTCTTATATTATTAATAAAACCACCAAAAAATAACCAAATTAAAGTTTCAAAATCCATCAATCCATTCCAAAGAGGGAGGCACAAACACAAATATAGAAGATAGATACATGATTTTATTACATTCAATTTTGATAAAATAAGTAAATACAAAATTTATTATATATATTATAACATATCTTGGATTTACAATATTATAGAATACATAATAAGAGAGAGAAAAGAAGCATTATGAATAGCTGGAAAAAGTACTGGGACGTAAAAGATATAATGAAAGACAAGAGATGTGTGGGTTACACATCTCAACATTCAATGTATGGATATTGTTTTTTAAATAATTATGCTATAAGAATGTGTACTGTAGTTTTGTGGGTGAAATCTCGAATGGACTGCCAGTAATATACTTACTTAACAATTCAATTTCTTTCAATAGTAGTAATATCATTCAAAAGCTTCATAATCTCTCGACTCGCACAATCACCGTCCAATTTTCTCATACAATTAAGCCTCTCTGTGACATGTCTTCCAAAAAACCAATAATGTTTATTTTTATTATTACTTATTACTGGATTCATTGATTTTATTAAATTATCTAAGACTTTTTTGCAATTGTCCTTATTTTTTTTTCTAACTTTTCGTCTTGGTCTGTCTGTTCGTTGCCCTCTTTGACGTAAACCAAGTTCTAAGTTGAATTCTGTAGTACTTTCTTCTTTGATGTCTTTGTTGGGTAAATCTGTAGCATAGCTGGTTTTGTAGCAATCCTGAAATAATGAATATTTATATTATTTTTAATTTACTTTACACTTCCCATATCTCCCTTGAGGTAAAAAGAAGTGTGTTATAAAATTAGTTAAAATATCCACCTTTCTAATAGGAATCAAACTCACAGCCATCACATTTAATATAATTATAATTTATTTAAATTTTTAATCTCTTGCTTTGGTAAAGTAGGATGTAACAATAAGTGACAAATAGTACAGAGTAGAATGTTTGAACCTTAGATATAAAAGACACACTTTTTAAATAATGTTTGTTGATGTATGTTAATGTTTCTACAGCGAAATATTGTATACCTAATAGTAGTAGAATCCTGAGAGAACTTAGTGTGAAGACGCTGCTCCTTACACACCACCCAATATTTTGGACATTGAGATAAGGTGAATTTGACATCACACTTTATTTTGTTTCCACAGTAAGTGTACTATCCTACTAGCAGGTTTTGAAATCACAACCAACACATTCACATTCAAGCGCTGTGCTGCTGAACCACAGAATTTGGCAGAAAGTGAAAAGAATGGGAAGTGTTTTTATGGAGAATCTTAACATTAAGTTCCCAGGTTCCTTTGGCCTACCCTGCATTGTAGGGGAGACAACATGTAGCTAACAATATAGTATTAACTTACTTCATAAGCACTCCCATTTTCTTTAACCATGCCTTCCCTTAGAAATTGCAATGGTTTCCACAGAGGCCAACATGGTATATATAAATCTGTCGCTGATTGTGCTGTCTCTTTAGATTTATCAATTCTTCTTAAGTTGTGGTTAAAAGTACTTCTAATATTGACCCACCGGTCTCTTACTGAACGGGCTGAAATTTATATATTTTAAAGTTAAATTTTATACTTTTTTAATATATTTCTTAAAAGTATAAATATTCAGACATTTGTCTAAAAATGAGATGCCTATAAAGTATAATATAAAAATCTGAGAATATGTCACCAAACTTCTAGAGAATTATATAAATTTAAAGTCTAGCTTAACTTATAGTAGATACGGGAAAATTGGTTTAGTAGTTTTTGATAATATTAATTAATATTTTTAACTATAGATAACAATATAAAGAAACAAAATCATTGGCTTTATTAAAATATTAAAAATACATAGTGTAATTAATAATGGCATATGTTAATCATATATTTAAGTTCTCTCACAAATTTACTTATTCGTAAGTTTTGCATGGTAAAATGAAAAACTTAAAATACTCTATGTACAATGTGCGCCATTTAATTAGCTTCACGCTATATCCCGCACACAGCAGGGTAGGCAGAGGGAACCTAGTGTCAAGACACTCCGTTCCCCACTTTCTGCCGAATTCGCCATTGCGCCATTTAATATTTATTTATATTTAATATTAATACAAACCTGTAAAGCCACGTCCTAATTTCGCTGCAAACTCAGCGTATGCTTTATATTTTTGCTGAATATGATGATTTGTGTTGCCGAAAGGCTTCCATATAAATTCTCTTTCCCGAATAAAATCTACTAATTCCAACTCCAATTGTCGTGTCCAGTAACATGGTTTACGCGGCATTATTAGAGTAAATATTTTGTATATAGATAAATTAAAATGATTATAAAAAACTATTTAAATAAAAAAGGAAATATCATTAGATAGATATAAACATTAAAGAAGCCTTTTTGAAACATGTTTGACATTTGAGCGATGTTTGAGCTTTATAATACAAATAGGTATCGGTACAGATTAAAAAATATTTTTATATTCGGTTGTAATTATTATAATCAATTTAATCGATGATATAGACTAAAAAACGAGTATGACAAGTAAGAGGTATAGTTTTAAGTTTAGTAGGTATTATTATTTTACAATTTGCACCTGTTGCTGTTTTGTAAACCTTAATAACTATATAAACCTGTTGAATATATTTCTATTAATAATTCTACGTATTTATTCTTATTTCGACAATTTAATTTTCAATTACCAGGCATTTAGGTAATAAAGAGTATCTGAAAATGTAGTAATAATATATTAAATATTTTGAATAAGTCTACTTTAGTAATAATTGTAATAAGATAAAGTAAAGAAAAGTGAAGTTAGATATTTTCTCATCATAAATACACTGTATTCCGTATATAGCAGTGTAAGGGGAGCCTAGTGTTGAGCCATGCTGCTTCACTCTTTCATTGCGTATTGAGTCACGGACCTCAACGCTGTAATAAATACATTTAAATGATTAACACAACGATGTACATAATTAAAGACATTTTAGACGAAACGACTATACTACCTACTTCTATAACCTAAGTATCTGGAGATTAAATTTATTTTTTAGAGTTCTGTTTATTACGTCATATTATTTACTAAAAAGGGTGATTTTTAAGCAGTCAATTTTGTGACTTTAAGTTAATTATTTTTAAAATTTACTTCATAAGGAATTTAAAAATAATTATAGGTACTATTAGTCTATTCAAGACAGATTGGATATTACTTGGCAAAACACAAAGCTAACTTTTGTCTAGATTAATCGTGGTTCTTTGGATTTGTAAGTCGACTCAGCCGATCGACCCGCCCGATATGATAAAGGACCAAAAATTTAATGATTACTCTGTTTTACTAGGCTATCTACCTTTTTACCTCAATTTTTTTTGTTTTCGTACCTCGTTACTGATAAATATAATCGAAGAACAGGACACAATATACACATAACTCAAGATCCCAGGGCAAAGCTAAAATTTTCAAGACTATTAGTCTAAACTCTAACATGTACTTAAGACAGTATGCGTACTCACTAACTTGAAAGTGAGGCCCTTTTAGAGGTAGCTCCAAATAAAAGTATATCTATCTGGGAGGAAAATTGGACCATCGTATTGGTCTAGGTGCATAGGGGGAGTGCCTTTAGGATGTCTGGCAGGAGCAAAGGCCCACGTAAAGAGCCTGGTAATAATAAATATATATTTTTCATATTATCTAAACAACACATTTGAATACGAGTGTTTCTACATTAACATGGGTGAGTGTGTACCTTAAGTAGGCGCTACATCTGCAGTGATATCATCTTAAAAAGTCTTTTAATTCGTTGTCCTTAATTCGCTAAATAGTAAACTGATGAAAAACATATTAATTGGCATAGAATCGAGCTTACTTAAATATAAACATAGCTAAATAAAAAAATCCAAGTCATATAGTTTCAACATTAGTAGCGTTTAAAACATCTACGGGCTGTCCTGACATTTAGTGTTTTTGCAAAGAGCATTCTTTGAAAGAGTCAAAATACATGATCTGTACCTACAGTTTAGGTAATTTCAAATGGGAATTGAACCTGCTAATTTGTCGCGTGTAAACAGACACTTGTTAACCGCCGAAATGTAAATAATAACATATTTTTTCCTTTAAATTAAACCTTTTTTTGATTACTAGTTTAGAATACATCACAAAGTCGCATTTTAACGAAAGCGTAATGTGTCCGAAACGCTTCGGAAGAGGAAGTAATAAACCATCCGGTGGGTTTCGATAAGCTAATGTCAAGCTCAGCTGTTAATGCGGCCATTACGGCATGCAAATTTTAATGTTGTTTCCACATATAAGTTTTAGCAACGTACACGTATCTATAGCATCACCACTTGTTGTAAAATAATGTTCAATGTATGCGCGTGCTTTACGAAATTATTACAATAATGTTAAATTCATTTCATTGAACCTAAATAATATTAATATTGTGTGCAATACCAAATTAATCTACTTTTCGATTTACATATATATTAGAACTAAATTGTTATTTTTTTGAAATGAAATCAGCTTGACGCTGTATCCCGCACACATCAGGGAAGGCAGATACAACCTAGTGTTGAGACACTCGATATTCCCCACTAAATCCCAAAATGACAAAGTATTCAAAATGATAACATTAGAAATAATACACTATAGTTTTGATTACACGGCGAATAAAGCTGACAAATTTATTTTACAGGCGTATCCTTTTATTTTGTATGAAATGAACTACAAACATATTTTTTTCTATGAGGTACTTATAAATTTTTACCAAATTTATTTTATAAGATCTCACTTTATACCAAATTTGATAACTATTTGATAGCATACAAAATGCAGCAAAAGTGCATAAATGCTTGTATCCTTTGATTGACTTAGATTTAGAAGCTTGATGCTATGGCTCAGGGAACCGTAGACCTGGATATTTGATATAAATTTCAAGTTGATATCTCCACGCAATCTCGACATAAATGGTCTTGACAGACGGAAAACAATGTACTCCTATAAGATTTACGTTTTTCCTTTTGAGATACCCTAATAATATAAAATGATAAAGATAATTGTAAAATGATAAATCCTTTTATTTCGGAGTCTATTAATTAATTATGATTAAGATTATTATTATTGTTTTCCCTTAAGTTAAGTAAGTCCTTTTCAATTTTTGAAGCGTAAAATATTAATAAAAAACCGTGCAGTGCGATCCGGATTCGCCCATCGAGGGATCCGTTCATGCTTAAGAATGATGACGCTTGATTTTATTTCTTGTTATCGTTTATTTAAGAATTTAATAAACTTTATTAAGTACGTATACAAAAAAACATAGAAACTAAAAAAAGATATCCAAAGGCGGTCTTACTGCTTCAAGCAATCTCTTACAGACATTCATCTATAGTATATTACCTATACTTAATCACAGAGCCCTTATTACAGTTGATAAAAATTCTATATATTTTTATTAATAATTTATTTTCGGAGGTCAATCGTGGCGCAGACGCACAAGCGCGCGTCATTAAACGCGACAGGTTGTGGGTCCCGTCCCTAAATTACTCCGTTCTCCACTTCCCGTTTAATTTCCAAGACTTTATGTGTTAAGTGGCAAAACTCAACGTCTTACTTTATATTGCAACGACCAATTGAAACTAAATAATTTCTCTGGGCGTACATTTAACCCAAAGCCGTCGCGTTTACACTTAGATATTGTGCCGCTGCGCTAAGACGGGCTCAACTACTTTATTTTATCATTATTATTAATAATGAAAAAGTGATTATAATAAATACCTTAAATAAAGAGTTAAACAAATGACTTACATAAATAAATAATACAACGTCGAGATGATACGAGCGTGTTTCAAATATACCTGAGAGAATTAACTGCATACTTTTTAATATGTATAGCCTTAATTACACTTTATATACATGTAGACTTTGCAATTACAGTTTTCTAGGAAAATATACTGACTTTAGTTATTACAATGCTTTTAAATAATTAATTTAAATAATGAATGTACATTTAACTTTATTTTATGGTATAATAATATCTAATAACTCTTATTTAATTGATAAATTCTCACTTTCATTATGTAAAGAATAATTCTACATAATAAATATACTATTCCGCATATACCAAGGCAGGCAGAGACGTCACTACTGTTCACTCAATTTTCGAGACATTGCGTGTGGAATGGCAGAATTCACCGCCACATATCTTACTTCTAGAACGAGGAATTGAAAAAAAAAATCTCCCGAGTGGTAATCGGACCCACAATCGTCGCGTTAAACGCCGGACGCTGTGCTACGAAGGCTTTCTTATAGTATATTACTAATTTTACCATAAACATCGTTCCATTCCTTCACCGTTAAACACGTTGTCTTAATTTTTGTTTTTCTCTGTCTACTTTGTATTAGACGATAAGAAATAGTTTAGATTACATTTTGATAAATTTAATTGCAATTCTCGAATCCGATTGTAAGCGGAGAATGGAGTGTCATGACACAAGACTGCATGGCATGACTGCTACCTGTTATTTGCGAGATAAGGTGAGATAAAAAAATATATATATTATTAAAATATTTATTACATTTTACCATTCTGCGCCTTCAATCAGCATATGAGTCAACATATTGCGGCCGTTACGTTACGACACAGCTTGACAAGTTTGCCTTTGCCCAGCTATTAATCACTCGCCAAGTTAGAGGTGCCGTTGACATCTTGGCTACACACTGACCTATTTTAATTTCGCTAATATCACTTTTTTATTATAAGATCATAAATCACGTGGTATTTTAATATTAGAATATTCTATGAAATGTGAATGTGGGCTTTGGGTAATTGATTTAGTGTATAGTTATTTCGATGTGAAGCTTGATATCAAATAGATCTAAGCTATTTATTAACTTTTTTATCTGTATTTTTTTAAAACATGTCACGTTCGTTCTATTACTTATGTACCATACATTTAAAAAATGAATACAAAAACGCATTAGTTCTAATATATAGATATGTTAGGTACATAGATTTTGCTTTTATAGCATCATAGAAATTCCTAATAAAATAAGTAAAAAAAAGTGTAGCTGTAAAATCGACTGGTTGTGGGTTCGATCCCCACTGGAGCAAATGAAATATTTATTTACATTTATATTTTCATTTCTTCGTTCTGGCGTCGAGTTAAAGCGCGGCGTTGAGCTCCGACACTTAACACGCAATGCCTCCAGTACTCGGCGGGTAGTTGTACCCTGCTGTATGCGGGATACAGCGTGAAGCTGATTTTGATTGTTAAAGTAAAATACAAAGTATAATAATTAAAAATATAATACAAAACAAGGTTAAGACGATTTTTTTTTCATGTATCCTAATTTACATACAATTCGCTTAACGTTGTATTAAGTTTATAAATAATTTACATAAGTGTAATATAAATGAAAGCAAGTTGGCAAAAGTAATTGAACTCTGGCAATTATACGAGTGTACCAGGTATTTGACCCAGGTTACTATTGTTAGAGTTCCTAGTTAATGAGGCTGTATGTATGTGGAAGGGTGACCGTCATATCGTGTATTATATTAATATGTTTACTACTTTTTTTTTTGTTTTCTTAAAATATATATTTTTGCAATAAACTTATTATAAAAAAACGCATAAATAGTATGTACATACAGAAGTGAAGGAATTCCTTGTGTTCGTAACCCGTACTTTAGCATGATCGAGAACCATTGATTATTTCTTCATCTCCAAGCAAAATTACATTTATTTTCTTTAATAATTGTAGATTTTTATATATTTTTACAAAATAGCAAAGTCGCGTATGGCTGTTATTTGCTTTGGGTAATGCAAATATGTTGAGAAACATCATTGGCGTATCTGTGGGCGTTTAGGAACGATGATCATTATATTAAAGTTGTGTTATAGAAATATAGATATATAAATACATAATGCACAATTTTTTTTAAGGGTCAATATATCTAACAAAATCTAATAGCAAAACCGTTATTTTTTATAAAATTCGGTATCCCGGGTGCCTAATGGTTCGAACGGCTCTACGTTCTATGCGATCAAATAGATCAAGCTGATACTGGGGTGCACCAGCCCAGAGATCCAGGCAGAACCTGGGTCCTATACATCTAGAAATTACACAATAAAATTTACAAAAAATAAACAAAATAAAGTTATATATTAACAACAAAATATTAATAAAAAAAATAACGTTTACTCTACACCGACTTCGATTTCTTAATCAAGATATATAATTAAGAAAAGTGATTTATTAGACGTTCATAAATATACAATACAACACTAAATACATTTGTCAATTGGTTGTCACGTAACCTAATTAATAAAATGGCCTGACAAATATTGAAAATTTATCGTTTTTGAGGTAATGGCCGTAAATTATTGTTAACTAGTGGCCACGCGCCGCTTTGTCCTCTTGAACTATACGAATATTTTTTTAATATTATTGAAATATATTTCGGAAACTTGATTGATTATTTCAGTTCTGTTATTCATATTGTTTTGCACTTTATAATTCGTAATTTCAATTTTTTATGGTTATTTTTCATATTAAAATATGTTTAGTTATTTCACATCTACCTAGATAGGCGGTAAGTAGGTACACGCGCATGACAAACGCGATTTTTCCCGCGTAAATCTTGACCCCGAGGGTAAAAATAGACATTATATTGTTTCGCAACCCATTTTATCAGCCAGTATTCAATTTAATCCCATAAAAACCATTTCAGCTGTTCCGGAGACAGATAGACAAACTTCAAATTAGTTGTTTGTGGCTTAGTATCATGTAAATGTCTGTATGCACTTGGAAATACAGTGTTATTTTTAAATCACAGACAGATTTTTCAATTTTATTTATATGTATATATAAATAATTTAGGACAATTATCACGCTATCACAGTGAAATTGTAACATACCGAACTTAACACGGTGGCTGTCACGATTAAGACCATTTGTTATAGTGTTTGCTTATATAATATCGTTCTGTTTTAGTACAAATAGACGCAGCGTTAGGTCATGCCGTTCCAGTTCACTGCCTCTAAAGTAGTAATAGAAAGTTGGGAAATATCTCATAAATAACATTATAAGTATAAACATCGTCTATCGCATTATACACCACAAAATTTATAAGATAAATAAATATGTGAAAGATATGATATTAAAAATATCATTTATTTTTTTAGCTTTACACTGTCAGGCGGTCGCTAGCAAGGGAGGAGGGAAGCCTAGTTTTATAACAAAGATTGTGCTCGGCTATCCGCTCAATTTTCGAAATATTGCGTGTTGAGTGATGGAACTAAACGCTGCGTTTTTTCTTGTTAGAAGAGGAGATTAAAAAATTATTTATTCCTATTTAATATTTCCTCGTTCTGGTAACGAGGCAAAGCTTTGAGTTTCGCCACTCACGCAATGGTCCCGGAACTGGGGGTAAGTGGGGGTATTGGAGTGTCTTAACATGTTGTTATGTGCGTGAAACTATAAAAAATCAAGCCCTTAACCGTCTTTTTTACAGTGAGAAGTTCTGCCGGCATCGGCGTATCAATGTCATTTAATTAACTAAAAAAAAAGAAAAAATAGGATTATTTTGTATATTTTTTAATACTTAAAGCCCTAGTTTGCCTTGAATTGGAAATTTTTATTTGCAACATTGTTGTATATTTTAATTTTTTTTTGTGAAAAATAGTCCTCCGTTCCCCACTTTCCGCCGAGTTCTAGAGGCATTGGGCGTTGAGTGGCGAAACTCAGTGCCGCGCTTTGTCTCGACACCGAAGAAATGAAAATATAAATGTAAATAAATATTTCACTTCCTCGAGTGGGGATCGAGCCTGCGTCCAGTCGATTTTACAGCCACACTTTGTACCCCTGCGTCACATCTACCTACAATAAATTTATCTTGTTATGTAGGTAATTTCTCTTGCTATGTAGGTATCTTTTTAATGGTTAAATAAAAACAGAGATGACTGGTTTTCAACAAACCGTCGTGGCGCAGTGGATCAGCGTTAAATAAGTAAACGTCGCGGTAGAGTATTCAATTTCCACTCGGGTCATTTTACGAAGTGCGACTTTAAGATCCGCAACACAAGACGTAATGTCGTAATGGAAGCTTCTGGGAACCGAATGTCTTAACAGATTCCGTCAGTTTCGGACGAATTTATTTTTCGAATTTAGTTACAAGTTAAACGTAACCATAGCGTTTGACTAAAATATATATATTTTACTTTAAATCGAGCTACAGCTATTTTTTAACAAAGACGAGTGTATGATCACTATGTTATTTTAAAAGCGTAGAAAATAATACATCGATATGGTCGCCCTAGCTACATGTGGCCTCATTTACAACATTGCAAAAAATGTATAATAAAATTTTAATTTATAGTCAACATATTTACTTGTCAAATTAGCGATAATAGTTCGAGTAGTTAATTAATTTTTGTATACACTTAAGTTCAAAAACCTTATAAATTGTTTTATAAGTGATTTACTAATTTATTATACTACTATTTATTGAGGCTAGCTGTTGAAGGGCGCAAGCGTGCGAAAAGTTGTGGGTTCGATTACACTCGAATAAATGAAATATTTAATATTTTCATTTCCTTTCTCTGGTAACGAGGTAGGTCGCGGTGTAAAATTTTATCAATCGACATGCAATGTCTCGTTTCTTATTAAGTACTTTTGTTCGTTACTTTCCGCCAAATTCTGGAGGTATTGCGGTATTAGTGGCGGAACTCCACGCCGTGTTTTGCCTCCTTAAGAGCGAAGAAATGAATATTTTAAATATATTTTTATTTCATTTCTTCGAGTGAGAATCGAACCCACAACCTGTCTAGCTATAGTCGCAGGCTTGTGCTCCCGCGCCACGGCTGGCCTCAGGGAAATTACACAAATGTAAAAGTTTTATTTCACTTTCTATATATAGAGCTAGTAAAGGCAATAATTCTCAATTGACTAATAAAAGCATGTATCATCAAGAAAAAACAATGCTATCCGGTATTTCTAATATAATCTTAAAGTGTAACTAAATACTTTATGTACGTCTTTGTAAAACATTCTCTTGTTTTTGTTTCACGCGGTATTGTGTCAAGGTAAGCAGAAGAAAATCTAGTGTAACTCCGCGCTTCCCACTCAAAGTTCGATTTTTCCTCCTTTCAGAGCAAGTAAATAAATACAATTTATTACCTTGCGGAAACGGTTGTGGGTTTCCCAAAGTGGGAATCGAACTCCGATACATCGCGTTTACAGTTAGATAGCTAGTGTAAAAATCTGAACCCTCCACCCAACTTGCACATAATTTGTATATAATATATGCCAAGTTACGAGATTAGAATTAGTAAGCTACCCTCATTTAGAAGTCATTATTATTATTTTGGTACAAACTTTGCTCATTAGTAGGAATGTTGTCAACTTAATTATTACTTTGACCTCTGTTTACGGATAATCCTATCGCTTATTTACTATATATATTTATTGTATAGGTTATTACAATAACGGATGTAATAAGCGACCTGTAAATGCCAAGGTTGTAGTGTCGATTCCTGCTGTTGGAAGCGGAATTATTTTTCGTTTCCCTCTGACAACAAGTCCTCTTTCCGTTTATCGTTTATTTATTTCTACGACTAGGTATACCTACCCCTAATACATCCACTTTACGAAATATGTATAAATCCGTACGCTTAGTGTTAATGTGGATTTATAGTGTTTTTTACCGGTGTTATTTTTTTCTGGACAAGTCCCAGATTTATGGGCTAGATAGCCTAGATAGGCAGCATATAGTTTTAAAAACTAAAAAAAAAAATATGTTAAAATATTTCTTTGTGACACTCGAACTCACAGCCTGTCCCGATTACAGTCGCGCGCCTGTACCCTTGCGGCTGGCATCAAGTATTTAAGACTTATCAAATGTCAAATGTCTATCAACCCTAACCTATGAAGAGTGCGAACCAAAAAAAAACATGATTTTTTATCACACATTAAGATTTGCAGATGTATGTATGGGATTTATGTAATGGATTCCATGCATTATACTATCTATGTCACATTACTGTTATCACTCGGTTTATGCCTTCCTTTTCCTGGCGGTGGTCGTGTGTTTTGCACGTTAGATAAACTCTGATTTACCTCTTTAATATTTTCATTAATGTTGCATAAAAAAATGAATTATACTGACATTACTGACGTTGCGATTGTGGCTGTTCTGGCGCAGGGGCATAAGCATGTGGCTGTAAACGCGATATTAATATTTTCATTTGCTCGCTGTGGTAAAAAAACAAAGCATCGAGCGGCGTTGAGTTCTGACATTCTATACCCAATGCCTCGAGAATACGGCGGAAATTGGGGAACGGAAGTGTCTTAATCGGAACGGAGTGTTCTAACAATATGTGGGCATACTGCATACAGCTACTTTAGTTGAGGCATAGAGCAGTGGGATAGTTTTCGAGTATAAACGCGAATGTGGATTCGATCTCCATTCAGAGGTATGATCATCGTGATTAAGATATTAAAATTATTTTTTTAGCTTTCTGATGGCGATACAGGTAAAGATAATCCGCGATTTAGTACGCAATGTCTCAAATATATGACCGTAAGTTGGGAACGACAAATAAAAATAATTTTGAGTAACTTATACTAAAAATATGATAAAACTGCATATGCTACGTTGACTATAGAATAAGAATCTTGTAAATTTTTTTTGTAAGCAAAAAAAAACTATAGTCCGAATTGCCTATTTTATGAATTAAGACGTCCAGTATAGGGTTAGGTAATTTATAGGTTCTTTAACGAAAGCTTCTCTTTAGCTGAATAAAATATACTTATTTTACTAATTTTATTTTAGTTTAGGAACTGAGTAAAATAAGTCTTGTGAAGAATTTTCTTCCATACAGTTGCAGATGATTTTATATGTGAATTTAACACTTTATTGCATACGACTAAATATCTCATAAATGTAGGTCCCATTAATGGTTTCCGTTTCCTGTCAAACGCGAACTCCTACGTTTAACGTACAAATTGTTATATTCCAAAAATACTATTATCCCAAAAATACTTCTCCATTTTATTATAATAGTTATTCCAAAAGGTTTTTTATTTGACGCTGTATCCCACGTATAGCTGGATAGGTAAAGCCCTGGTGTTAAGATACACTATTCACCATTTTTCGCCCGTTAGACATTGTATGTATAGTGGCGCAGCTTAACGCCATGCATTGTTCTCGCACCAGAGCGAGAGAATTAAAATAAATTATCATCTAAATGTTGTTTCTTCTAGTGATTTCTAAAAATCATTTCCATACGTGCAAATACTTCAATAATACGAGGTACCAAAAATTGACGACCAAAGACCGTCACACCAGAAATATGTGACAAAATGAATGATAAAAAGCGCACAGAACATATGTTATGTTTGTTTGTCAGTTGTACGTATAGTATACAAAGAGGCACTTTCATGATATAATACTAAAAATCTCGTCAGATTTTTGCTGTTATAAACGTAACTAACTTTTCATTTTATTTTTGATCGTTAAAAGCCGGAGGTTAGCGAGCGGAGCTATCAAGGGAAGGAGCCCCCTGTTATTTGAATAAATATATATATTTTTAAATATTTCAATCTTTTCAGCTTTATGTAATCTTTTTAATTATCGAATGAATATAGTTTCGAAAAAAGAGAAAAATGAGAGTCAAATTCACATGCTTCGACCGTTATAATATGTTTTTGCTATTTTGTAAGTTCCGGGTTCCGAAAGGAAAAAAAACGGAATCCTCTTAAGTTTGTCATGTCTGTCCGTCTGTCTGTATATCAAAGGCCTTTTATTCTGTAACTTTAAGGACTATACAGTTCAAACTTGTTTAAAGTAGACGTATTATTATTGTCTACGTACTCTTATTAGTCAAAAGTGTGTTTCCTTGTAATACTACTCCTCCTAAATGGTGGTGACACCAGCGAAGTAGCTTAGTGATAACTGTAATAGTGGTTTCTAAGTAAATGGTCAAAATGTCCCATAGAGTTTATATACCTGCTGGAAAAAACAGATAATTTCGCAACATAGCTTCGCTCAGCTCAACCCACCGTGCACAGCGTTTGGCGGATCCTAGTATAATCAATAGAAACAATATGAAAAATATCGTATTTTTTCCTACTGGTGAAAAATGTGATGTAGGTAACATACGAAACCTTTCTTTCGTCCGACTCGCACTTGGCCACTTATTTCTGTACCATCGTCACCTTAAGAAATGTGTATAGTAAAAATATAGATCGATGGTATAATTAGCGACACTCCCCTCGTGGTAGATCAGCGTCATTAATAATGTCGGCGCAGTGACATTATTCTGTTACAAGAAATTTCTTAGGGTGGGTTCGTTAGGTGGTCTTAGGGTGTAATTAGGTATATTATTTTTACTTATTGTTTTTTTTTATATATATATTTTTTAATTATTGTCAGACAGACATCTAGATGACAAAATGAACGAAGAATACGAGGCAAAGCAATTGTATTTTCTTCTTGAAAATCAGCCCACAGAATTACACACATATTTGCTCGTAAAATAGCAGAAATCAACGCCGCACTTTATCTTTATAAAGCGGAGTCGTGAGAATAAACATTAGGCTTCTGAACCCTAAAGGTAAAACGTAAAGTAATTGTCCCTATTACTAAGACCCCGTTGTTTGTCTGTCGCTAAACAGTATGTATCTCATGAACGGAGATCATTAGATAATAGATTTCTTTATAAATTATGTATTTGTATCGCCTCTAGATTTATTTCAGGTTTCACTATGATTTAAATAATATTATTTAATATTATTAAAGTAGTAGTATTAAATAATATTATTTAATACCTTAGTATTCAATTGATACCCTACTATTAAATAATAGTTAAACCTGAATTAATCTCTAAGGACTCTCTTTAAACATAAGTTTTAAAAAAATATTATTACTATATATAAGCATTTTGTAAAATTAAAATATCCGCATTATTATTGATTTACCCATTGTGGTAAGAAAACTCATACTCTTCGCAATGCGTTATTTGTCATAAAGCTTAACAGCGCAGGGGAATAAGCATGCGACCATAAACGTTACGTTAGTGGGTTCGATTCCGACTCGGAGCAATAAAATGTTTAATATTTTAATTGTCCTCGCTATGGAAACGAGGCAAAACGACGTTGAGTTCCGCCAAAGTTCCGAATATCATTAGTATTGTTCTTTTTAAAGTGTTATCCATACACTAAAGATAACAACAACAAGCCTTTAAGAATTTTGATGTTGCTCGATAAGAACGTATTGCTTTTTTGTTTAGAGCATTCGCATGATTTACAAGAGTCAAGAGGCGCGGTTCAAGTACCTACCGCTATGTTAAATAAATTATATGTTTTTATATATTTTCTTTCTCATTGTAAGCATGACGGTTGTGAGTTCAACTCCCATTCGGGAGGGTGAATGAGTTTCATTTTCCTTGCTCTGGTAAAAAGACAATCATGATATTGATTTCCACCATTCAACAGACTGAGAGTTTGGAACGGAGTGTCGTAGAACTAGGTTCCCTCTGCTTAGGCTGCATTGCAGTAGAAAGCCTGAAGGTGTATATTCTTTTCACTCACAAAAATGCAAGAAAAGCAAAATATAATAAAAATTATCAAAACAAAATATGAAACAGAAATTCTCGAGTACTATATAAAATGATTATTTTCCAGTGTAAGCGTAATAAACTTGCGTTTAAGCCGCTAAAGAAAATAAAGCTTTACGAGCGTCTAAAGGACAGCCATAAAGTGGAAGATTATTTTTTCATAGCAAGTAAATGTACGACGCACTTCGATTATTAGAGTGTGGATGTAAGTGTTCACGCATAATTATTGGGTGGAGAAAGTAGAGAAGTGTTGTATAAAAATATTTTGTTTTTCGTTCCTCTTATAGGATCACTTCGTTGTCCGTCTGATTGTTTGTATTCCGTATTCACAAGATCAAGCGAAATCGAATTATTTTCATGTCTTCGCTCAGGTTGAAAATAAAGTGGTAAATAAATAATTAACTTGCGCCTTAATAATAATTAACTTGTAATATTTTCAAATTTTCTTACTCAAGATCGCGTAAAGATATTAAGCTGAAATTAATAGGAAATAATGAAGTCAAAGGTTCCAGTTACAGTTCAGATAAAAAAAACTTCTATGTCAACGCATCCAAAACATACGCGCATTTATGCATGGTTTTTGCTGCATATGGTAATGATTTCGCCGCATGATTAAAATCTATAGGGAAGTTCCCGAAGACCTTTGATGAATTATGAATTATATAAATAAACAAAAAAATATCTATAATCGGAAATTTATAGATATATCGCTAAAAATACATAACAAAATTATGTTTGTAGTTACTTTTATACCAAATTAGTTCATATGCCCGATACCTTAAGGTTGTTAACTTTTATAAGATGTACTTCCTGTTAACATACAAACATAAAGTTAATATGGAACCCTCAGTGGGTGAATTGGATTTTCATTTGGGACAAAGTTTCCCTATTTCCGCTAATACGATATATAGTCATATATAATAGTCTATCGATTACGATCTTTGCTAACAATGATGTTAGACTAGTGTGAAGTGCTTAAATTGCATGATTGGATGAAGAATATTATAGAGTATTCTCTTCGTCAACGATATGGCAAATCTTTTTTTCCTTCAGTTATCTCACACGGAATTAAGACATTAGATTTCATTTTGTCCACTAGTTTAAGTTTAATCACCCAGCCTGCTATGGAGGGATCTGCGCTTGGAGTACCTCTGAAATATAGACAGAAAACCAAACTTATTGACACAGCCTAAAGATATAAAGACACGACGGTTGTGGGTTTAATGAGGAATACATTACCCACTCATAGGTATAAATTATTGTCATTTAGCGCGCCGTACAGTTCCGCCACTCAATACGTTCGTAATGTCTTGAGAATTGAGGTGCAAAGTGAGTAACGGAGTATCTTATCACTAGGTATTCTCTGCTCACCCTGCTGTACGTGGGATATAGCGTACAACTTACCTTTTTACTAAATATTCTATTATTTTATATTAAATTCTACAAAATTATTTCCGTACATGTAAATTTT
The DNA here is from genome assembly GCA_018230445.1 of Heliconius hewitsoni. Classification (NCBI taxonomy): domain Eukaryota; kingdom Metazoa; phylum Arthropoda; class Insecta; order Lepidoptera; family Nymphalidae; genus Heliconius; species Heliconius hewitsoni. The sequence continues at coordinate 18,617 of DWAN01001162.1, forward strand.
GCAATCCCCAAAGGGGATTTAATCATTTAAATTGAATGCTTACTATGACAACATGTCGTGAAATTATATACATACATAAGTACTATAAATAGCTGTAGGTATCTATAGAGGTCATCGTGATGGGACAGCGCTCTACTTTTTTTAAACATTTTTTAAAGTGTTAACCCACATTTAGGAAATATAAATACTTATTTAGAAAACGTATAAAAATTTGAACGTAGCGGGA